>QXVZ01011833.1:0-18800 GCA_008931825.1 Phallusia fumigata | reverse complement strand
GAACAACAGGAATTTCATCGAAGCCGTCTTCCTCCGTATAGACGATGTTTCTCCAGTTCGAATGCGTTGCATCTACTTAGGTACGTATGTTTGTCAATTATTACGCCCGGATTAACGCAAATCCAGTAAATAAAAACTGTCTGAAGTCACCGAACTTTCAGTCTTGGTTCTGTCGCACTCGAATTCATGTCAACTTTGCTTTGAGTTCTTCTCTGCGAAACAAAAGCAGAAGCGGTCGTATAAGAAATTAACGCGGTAAGTATAGTCTAAAAACGTTTTAATATTTGACATGCGAGGTCAGGATTGGTGCTCGTTGTACTGTCACGTCCTAAAATTTAAACAAAACAATGCATACAATTTGGATGACTAACTTTCACTTGCTTGTTTTCCATAAAGCTCCGTTGAAGTTCAAGGAACTTCCAGCTAAAATAATTGGACGGAGGTAGAACAGTGAGCGGATGCTTCCAAAGCATTGATCAGAAGCAGCACGACTACCTAAAACACAAAGATCTATCAGCAGTATCTTGCATTTCGAAATTTATCTTTAACTTTTTGCAAATTAACTACGTATTGTATGAATTGTAAACTGTTAACTACAAAGCAAGACGAGATTTTTACCAAGTGAAATACTGTTTTGCAATTACCACTTGGTTTTGTTGTACTTTACCTTACCTGCATTTAGCGTTTATTTCCTCGCAACATGTTGATTCCAATCGACTTTTCCAGCACGCCTTCGTGGTTTTCAATGCATGTCACAATTCAAATGCTGCTTATTAGTTCAAAACGAATTTTAGACGAACATCTGGAACAAAACCAACAATAAAATCAGTTTGGTGTATATGCAACATTAGGTCTAGAATTCCTCGTGCATTTAAACTTAGCAAATAGTTTTTGTCATAAGTTTAGTAAATAAAGTTTGCCGCGCATTTAACGTTCAGTTTACTCACATTTTGTTTCTACCTGTCAGTAACGAACGCTTAGCTTCACTGCAATAAACTTGATCTTTCAGAAAACGAGGACTCTTTTTCTGTTTCTTTTCCTGCGAAACAAAGCAGAAGCAGTAAAAGGAATTCATACGTAACCTGTAAAACGTCAAATACGTCAACATGCGAAGATAGCATAAGTGGACGTTAC
This sequence comes from Phallusia fumigata, assembly GCA_008931825.1. Taxonomy (NCBI): domain Eukaryota; kingdom Metazoa; phylum Chordata; class Ascidiacea; order Phlebobranchia; family Ascidiidae; genus Phallusia; species Phallusia fumigata. The sequence continues at coordinate 17,666 of QXVZ01011833.1, read as the reverse complement.
ACTGTCTTCCCATGCTCGATTTATTAATGCTAGTTGGATGATTACCTTTTAGGCTACTTGCCCGTTTCCTGTAAAGTTCCATTTCAAACTTCATGGAACTCCATCGATGCAGTCTTCTTCCGTATAGACGATGTTTCTCCGGTTCGAATGCGTTGCATCTACTTAGGTACGTATGTTTGTTAATTATTACGCAAGGATGAATGGAAATAGTGTAACCTAAACAAAAATATGTCTGAAGTCACAGAACTTTCAGTCTTGGTTCTGACGCACTCGAATTCACATCAACTTTGCTTCGATTTCTTTCCTGCGAAACAAAAGCAGAAGCGGTCGTATAAGAAATTAACGCGGTAAGTAACATCGACTAAAAACGTTTAATATGTCAACATGCGAGGTCAGGATTAGTGCTCGTTGTACTGTCACGTCCTAAAATTTAAACAAAACAATGCATACAATTTGGATGACTAACTTTCACTTGCTTGTTTTCCATAAAGCTCCGTTGAAGTTCAAGGAACTTCCAGCTAAAATAATTGGACGGAGGTAGAACAGTGAGCGGATGCTTCCAAAGCATTGATCAGAAGCAGCACGACTACCTAAAACACAAAGATCTATCAGCAGTATCTTGCATTTCGAAATTTATCTTTAACTTTTTGCAAATTAACTACGTATTGTATGAATTGTAAACTGTTAACTACAAAGCAAGACGAGATTTTTACCAAGTGAAATACTGTTTTGCAATTACCACTTGGTTTTGTTGTACTTTACCTTACCTGCATTTAGCGTTTATTTCCTCGCAACATGTTGATTCCAATCGACTTTTCCAGCACGCCTTCGTGGTTTTCAATGCATGTCACAATTCAAATGCTGCTTATTAGTTCAAAACGAATTTTAGACGAACATCTGGAACAAAACCAACAATAAAATCAGTTTGGTGTATATGCAACATTAGGTCTAGAATTCCTCGTGCATTTAAACTTAGCAAATAGTTTTTGTCATAAGTTTAGTAAATAAAGTTTGCCGCGCATTTAACGTTCAGTTTACTCACATTTTGTTTCTACCTGTCAGTAACGAACGCTTAGCTTCACTGCAATAAACTTGATCTTTCAGAAAACGAGGACTCTTTTTCTGTTTCTTTTCCTGCGAAACAAAGCAGAAGCAGTAAAAGGAATTCATACGTAACCTGTAAAACGTCAAATACGTCAACATGCGAAGATAGCATAAGTGGACGTTACACTGTCTTCCCATGCTCGATTTATTAATGCTAGTTGGATGATTACCTTTTAGGCTACTTGCCCGTTTCCTGTAAAGTTCCATTTCAAACTTCATGGAACTCCATCGATGCAGTCTTCTTCCGTATAGACGATGTTTCTCCGGTTCGAATGCGTTGCATCTACTTAGGTACGTATGTTTGTTAATTATTACGCAAGGATGAATGGAAATAGTGTAACCTAAACAAAAATATGTCTGAAGTCACAGAACTTTCAGTCTTGGTTCTGACGCACTCGAATTCACATCAACTTTGCTTCGATTTCTTTCCTGCGAAACAAAAGCAGAAGCGGTCGTATAAGAAATTAACGCGGTAAGTAACATCGACTAAAAACGTTTAATATGTCAACATGCGAGGTCAGGATTAGTGTTCGTTGTACTGTCACGTCCTAAAATTTAAACAAAACAATGTATACAATTTGGATGATCAACTTTCACTTGCCTGTTTTCCATAAAGCTCCTCGTTGACGTTCAAAGAATTTCCAGCTAAAATGATCGAACGGAAGTAGAACAATGAGCGGATGCTTCCAAAGCATTGATCAGAAGCAGCACGAGTAACTAAAACACAAAGATCCATCAGCAGTATCGTGCAATTCGAAATTTGTCGTTTTGCAAAGAAACTACGTATTGTATGAATTGTAGATTGTCAACTATAAAGCAATACGGGACTTTTAACAAAGAGTGAAACACCGTTTTACAATCAACACTTGGTTTTGTATTCTACCTTACCTGCATTTAGCGTTTATTTCCTCCCGACACGTTGAATCCAATCGACTTTTCCAGCACGCCTCCGTTGTTTTCAATGCATGTCACAATTCAAATGCTGCTTAGTAGTTCAAGACGATTTTTTCACATCTGGAACAAAACCAACAATACGATCAGTTTGGTGCGAATACAACATTAGGTCTAGAATTCCTCACGCATTTAAACGCAACAAGTAGTTTGTAATATAAGTGTAGTAGATAGAGTTAATAAAGTTTGCCACGTACTTGCCGCACAGTTTACTCACAATTCTGCTTCTGCACGAGCGCTTTGCTTCACTGCAATAAACTAGATCTTCAATAAACTACGCACTTGAGTAAACGAGGAATTTTTTTCCGTTTCTTTTCCTGCGAAACAAAGCAGAAGCAGTACAAGAAATTCATACGAAATCTCTAAAATGTCAAACATGTCAACACGCGAAGACAGGATAAGTGCACGTTATACTGTCCTCCCATGCTCAACATAAAATATAATAAAACAAACGCATTTTATTCTGCTTCGTCGGAAACAGAAATCCGGTAACTTAACTTAATCCGAAGTCACAGCTCTTCCAATCTTGGTTTTGTCGCAACCGAAAACACGCTCTCTCTCCTCTTCCGTTTCTTTCCTGCGAAACAAAGCAGGAAAACCACTGAAAATTTAACGCAATATGGAACCTAGATCACAACTCCACTAAACATGAAAACATGCAGAGACAGTATAGGTGCACGCTATAATGTCTTCTCATGTTCGAAAAATCTAATAAAATTAATGCACTTGTCTGTTGTTACACCGGGAACGGAAATCAGCTACTTCAGTCCTTTTCATCTTGGTCGCGTCGCATCTGAAAACACGGAAAACCGCTTCTGTTCCTTTTACTACAAAACAAAGCCGAAGAACCACTGGGAGTTTAAGGCGATATGTGACTCGTTTAAACATGTCAACATACGAAGCAGCATAAGTGCACGTTACACTGTCTTCCCATGCTCGACTTATTAATGCTAGTTGCATGATTATCTTTTAAGCTACTTGCCAGTTTCCTGTAAAGTTCCATGTTGCACTTCAAGGAATTTCACCTAAGCCATCTTCTTCCGTTTAGACGATGATTCTCCAGTTCGTTAATTATTACGCAAGGATCAACGCAAATCCATGAACTTAACTGAAATCTGTCTGAAGTCACAGAACTTTCAGTCTTGGTTCTCGATTTCTTTTCTGCGAAACAAAAGCAGAAGCAGTCGTATAAGAAATAAACGCGGTAAGTAACATAGTCTAAAAACGTTTTAATATTCGACATGCGAGGACAAAATTAGTGCTCGTTGTACTGTCACGTCCTAAAATTTGAAGAAAACAATGCATACAATTTGGATGATTAACTCTCACTTGCCTGTTTTCCATAAAGCTCCACGTTGACGTTCAAAGAATTTCCAGCTAAAGTGATTGGACGAAAGTAGAAGAGTCAGCGGATGCTTCCAAAGCATTGATCAGAAGCAACGAGTGAAATACCCTTTTGCAATTAACACTTAGTTTTGTTGTATTCTACCTTACCTGCATTTAGCATGTTGATTAAGTGCACGTTATACTATCTTCCCATGCTCGTCCTAGAAATGAATGCAAGCGAAATGGCAATAAAATAATAATTAACTTTCACTTGCCTCCATTCATCTCCATGTTAAACTTTAAGGATTAAGCATTTCTTTAATAACGTTTCTCCAGCTAAATGTTCGCTTGGAGGTCGAGCAGTCAGCGGATGCTTCCAAAGCATTGATCAGAAGCCGCACAAGTAGCTAAAACAAAATGATCCATCAACAATTTCGTGCATTTCCAAAGTTGTCTTAAACTTTTTGCAAAAAAACTATGTGTCATACGAATTGTAAATCGTTGAAGAAAAAACAAAACAAAACTTTTAAAAACGAGTAAAATACCGATTTACAATCAGCAATCTGCTTCCAGTCTTGGTTCTATCGGATCAGTAATCACGCTCACTTCGCTTCCGTTTCTTTTCCTGCGAAACAAAGCAGAAAAGAATTTAATGCAATATGGAACCTAGATCACAACTCCTCCAAACATGTAAACATGCAAAGACAGGATAGGTGCACGCTATAATGTCTTCTCATGTTCGACCACAAAATCTAATAAAATTAATCCACTTGTCTGTTGTTACGCCGGAAACGGAAATCAGGTAACTCAACTTCATCTGAAACCACAGCCCTTTTCATCTTGGTTGCGTCGCAACTGAAAACACAGAAACATCTTCTGTTCCTTTTGCTGAAAAACGAAGCAGAAGAACCACTGGGAGTTTAAGCCGATATGTGACTCGTTTACACATGTCAACATACGAAGACAGCATAAGTGCACGTTACACTGTCTTCCCATGGTCGACTTATTAATGCTAGTTGGATGATTACCTTTTAGGCTACTTGCCTGTTTCCGGTAAAGTTCCACGCTGCACTTCAAGGAATTTCACCGAATCCGTCTTCTTTCGTATAGACGATGTTTCTCCAGTTCGAATGCGTTGCAACTACTTAGGTACGTATGTTTGTTAATTATTACGCAAGGTTTAACGGAAATCCAGTAACTTAACTAAAATCTGTCTGAATTGACAGAACTTTCGGTCTTGGTTCTGTCGCACTCGAATTCATGTCAACTTTGCATTGATTTCTTTCCTGCGAAACAAAAGCAGAAGCGGTCGTATAAGAAATTACCGCGGTAAGTAACATAGTCTAAAAAACAACATGCAAAGGCAGATTAAGAATTAAGTGCTTGCTATACTGTCTTCCCATGCCCGTCCTAGAAATTAACACAAGCAAAATGGCGGTAAAATAATGATCAACTTGCACTTGCCTCCATTGATCTCCATGTTAAACTTTAAGGATTTTCACAGAAGCATTTCTTTGAAAACGTTTCTCCAGCTAAATGTTCGCTTGGAGGTCGAGCAGTCAGCGGATGCTTCCAAAGCATTGATCAGAAGCCGCACAAGTAGCTAAAACAAAATGATCCATCAACAATTTCGTGCATTTCCAAAGTTGTCTTAAACTTTTTGCAAAAAAACTATGTGTCATACGAATTGTAAATCGTTGAAGAAAAAACAAAACAAAACTTTTAAAAACGAGTAAAATACCGATTTACAATCAGCAATCTGCTTCCAGTCTTGGTTCTATCGGATCAGTAATCACGCTCACTTCGCTCCCGTTTCTTTTCCTGCGAAACAAAGCAGAAAAGAATTTAATGCAATATGGAACCTAGATCACAACTCCTCCAAACATGTAAACATGCAAAGACAGGATAGGTGCACGCTATAATGTCTTCTCATGTTCGACCACAAAATCTTATAAAATTAATCCACTTGTCTGTCGTTACGCCGGGAACGGAAATCAGGTAACTTAACTTCATCTGAAGCCACAGTCCTTCTCATCTCGGTCGCGTCGCATCTGAAAACACGGAAAACCTCTTCTGTTTCTTTTCACTGCAAAACGAAGCAGAAGAACCACTGGGAGTTTAAGGCGATATGTAACTCATTTACATATGTCAACATACGAAGACAGCATAAGTGCACGTTACACTGTCTTCCCATGGTCGACTTATTAATGCTAGTTGGATGAATATCTTTTGGCTACTTGCCTGTTTCCGGTAAAGTTCCATGTTGCACTTCAAGGATTTTCACCGAAGCCGTCTTCTTCCGTATAGACGATTTTTCTCCAGTTCGGACGCGTTGCATCTACTTAGGTACGAATGTTAGTTAATTATTACGCAAGGATAAACGTAAATAGGGTAACTCAACTCAAATCTGTCTGAAACCACAGAACTGCCTTGGTTATCTTGCATTCGAATTCATGTCAACTTTGCTTCGATTTCTTTTCTGCGAAACAAAGCAGAAGCGGTCGTATAAGAAATTACCGCGGCAAGTAACATCGTCTAAAAAACGTTTAATATGTCAACATGCGAGGACAAAATTAGTACTCCTTGTACTCTCACTTCCTAAAAATTAAGAAAACAATGTTTACAATTCCAATGATTAACTTTCACTTGCCTGTTTTCCATAAAGCTCCACGTTGACGTTCAAAGAATTTCCAGGTAAAGTGATTGGACGGAAGTAGAAGAAAGCATTGGTCAATTGTAAACTGTTAACTACAAAGCAAGACGAGATTTTTAACAAGTGAAATACTGTTTTGCAATTACCACTTGGTTTTGTTGTACTTTACCTTACCTGCATTTAGCGTTTATTTCCTCGCGACATGTTGATTCCAATCGACTTTTCCAGCACGCCTTCGTGGTTTTCAATGCATGTCACAATTCAAATGCAGCTTATTAGTTCAAAACGAATTTTAGACGAACATCTGGAACAAAACCAACAATAAAATCAGTTTGGTGTGAATACAACATTAGGTCTAGAATTCCTCGTGCATTTAAACGCAACAAGTAGTTTGTAATATAAGTGTAGTAGATAGAGTTAATTAAATTTGCCACGTACTTGCCGCACAGTTTACTCACATTTCTGCTTCTGCACGAACCTTTGCTTCTAGATCTTCAATAAACTACCCACTTGAGTAAACGAGGAATTTTTTTCCGTTTCTTTTCCTGCGAAACAAAGCAGAAGCAGTACAAGAAATTCATACGAAATCTCTAAAATGTCACATACGTCAACACGCGAAGACAGGATAAGTGCACGTTATACTGTCCTCCCATGCTCAACATGAAATCTAACAAAACAAACGCATTTTCTTCTGCTACGTCGGGAACGAAAATCCGATAACTTAACTTATTTTGAAGCCACAGTCCTTCTCATCTTGGTTGCGTCCCAACTGAAAACACGAACACTGCGCTTCCGTTTCTTTTACTGCAAAACGAAGCAGAAGAACCACTAGGAGTTTGAGGCGATATGTAACTCGTTTAAATATGTCACCATACAAAGACAGCATAAGTGCATGTTACACTGTCTTCCCATGTTCGTCCTAGAAATTAATGCAAGCGAAATGCCAGTTGAATAATGATTAACTTTCACTTTCCTGTCAACATCTCAAGTTCGAATGCGTTGCATCTACTTAGGTAGGTATGTTTGGTAATTATTACGGAAGGATTAACGGAAATAGGGAAACTTAACTAAAATCTGACTGAACTCACAGAAATATCAACTTTGCTTCGATTTCTTTTCTGCGAAACAAAAGGGGAAGCGGTTGTATAAGAAATTAACGCGGTAATCAACACATCAATATGCGAAGACAGGATAAGTGCTCGCTGTACTGTATTCCCATGCTCGTCCCAGAAATTAATGCAAGCGAAATGTCAGTAAAATAATAATTAACTTTCACTTGCCTGTTTTCCATAGATCTCCATGTCAAATTTCAAGGATTTTCACCAAACATTTTGACCACGTTTCTCCAGCCAAAATGTTCAGGCGGAGGTCGAACAGTCAGCCAATGCTGTCAACGCATTGATCAGAAGCAGCACGAGAACCTAAAATACAATGATACATCACAAGTATCGTTCATTTCGAAATTTGTCTTTTTGCAAATAAACTACGTATTGTATGAATTGTAAATTGATAACTACAAAGCAAGACGGGACTTTTAACGAGTGAAATAATGTTTTGCAATTAACACTTGGTTTTGTTTTCTACCTTATACCTACATGTAGCGTTTATTTCCTCCCGACATGGTGATTCCAAATCAACTTTCAATAAACAACGCACTTGAGTAAACGAGAATTCTTCATCTGTTTCTTTACCTGCGAAACAAAGCAGAAAAACCACTGGGAATTTAACGTAATATATGTAACCTAGATCACAACCCCTCCAAACATATCAACATACGAAGACAGCATAAGTGCATGTTATACTGTCTTCCCATTAATGCTCGACTTATTAATGATAGTTGGATGATTATCTTTTAGGCTACTTGCCTGTTTCTTGTAAAGTTCCATGTTGCACTTTAAGTAATTTCACCGAAGCTGTCTTCTTCCGTATAGACAATGTTTCTTCAGTTCGAATGCGTTGCATCTACTTAGGTAAGTATGTTTGTTAATTATGATGCCCGGATTAAAGGAAATACGGAAACTCCACCAAAATCTGTCGGAAGATAAAGTTTGCCGCGTGTTTGACGCACAGTTTGCTCACATTTCTGCTGGTGCCCCACAGTACCGAACGCTTAGCTCACAGGAACAACTAGTGGGGTCAAGTGTGCAAATCCTATTCATTTTCGTTTTGACGCACTTGAGTAAACGAGGACTCTTCTTCCATTTCTTTTCCTGCGAAACAAAGAAGAAGCAGTAAAAGGAATTCATACGTGAAATGTCAAATACGTCAACATGCAAAGACAGGATAAGTGCACGTTATACTGTCTCCCATGTTCGACGCAAAGCCAATTCAATTGAAGACTGGTTGGAAGAACACCTTTTACTTGCCGGTTTTCTGTAAAGTTCCATGATCCACTTTAGGGAATTTCGCCGAAGCCGTCTTCTTTCAAATGAACGATGTTTCTCCAGTTCGAATACGTTGCATCTACTTATGTACGTATATTCGTCAATTATTACGCCCCGAATAAATCTAACTAACAACATGCGAAGACAGGATAAGTGTACGCTATACTGTCTTCCCATGCTTACCTAAAATTTATTGATGTTAATAAATGAATAACTTTTACTTGCCTATTTTCTATAAAGTCCTGTTCAAATGCACAGTTGGCGATCGAGCAGACAGCGGATGTAGTAAACAGAAGCCGCATCTGGACCTGAAATAAAATTATCTAACAGCAGTACCGTGCATTTGAAAAGTTGTACAAACTCACAAAACACGTCTCGGTACAGAAGCAAACTAGTGTGCACCCTAGTTCACTTCTGTACCGACACCGAAATATTTATTTTATTTACAACAATGGAATTATCCGAATATGTTTCGCTTGTAAGTCGTCGTTTGGGTTCCTACCTTCACAGAGCTTCCGTCCACGCGAGTTGCAAAAGAAAATGACACGTCGCACTCCCGAGTCTACGTGAGTTCTTTTTTTCTTTTTCTTTCGACCAATCAAAACGCTTACTCCAAGGCTAACGTCACAGGCGCGCTCTTCATCCGTCCAATGGCTGACCTGATTGCACCAATCAGTGAGTTGCGTTTGGAGCAAGTTAATTAGTTGCGAGAGGCAAAGCGCTGGTCTGCAGGCGCTGGTTTGGGCGTGACGTGATGTGATTTGATTGGCGCTTGTAACCCAACAGTGCTTGCCAGAAGCTGACTCTTGCTTTGTAAATGCAGCACGCATTTGCAGCAAACGTTTTTCGATTTTCGTTTTTATCCACGAGTTTTTAAAAGAGTGGAAAGGCAAATCGCGGCCCTTGTCCTGCAAACAACATGCACATTATGGCTATAATAGAACTTTCAGTTGCTTAAACGACAACGTATTTACACCAAAACAACAAACGTGAAATTACCAGCCACGATCCGCGCTTAGAATCGATATGCGATGAGATGCAACAAAGTATTCACTCATGAACTTGGTGAGTGTTGAACCAAAAGCGAATAAGTGACGTATACACATATACAACAACCCATATGTTAATTGTTCCCTCTAGAACACATTGGATTTTTATGAGGTGTAGCTAATATTGACAAAAGGACAAGCAAAAGTATATTCCCGCCTGGGTGAGTTGGGCTAACTCTAATAGTATTTAAAAAAAATATATTTCCCCGGATGCGTATTGAATTCCTAATTTAACCGGCATTGCTAAGGGCTCGAAGCAGAAATAGCTTCCTACCGGCTGCAAAACAACAANGTACGTGGCAAACTACGACGCTTGGAAGTTTTTATCACAGTATGCCAGGGGCAATGCTAAAAAGAGGAATGAAGCTAGAATAAGGAAGGAAACATTTTTTGTGGCTAAATTTAAAGTTGCTGACATTTTTTATTGTTTTCTACAACATATAGACAGTGGACTTACTGAATAGGCTCATTACCGATGGTGGATGGTCAGCACATACACCCTCCAGTGATGATGTCAAGTTTTGAATCATGCTGAAACATTAATGAGAATGAAACAATCCACACAACGAAATTAAACTCAACAGGTTATCGAGTGTTATTGAAAAAGTCTTTTCTGTCCAAACCAGGTCCTTGGATAAAAATGGATTGTTTTCGAGTAAAAAGTGATTGAAAACAATGCCCTAATTTCAACCTACACAGGCTACTGGGGTATGTGGACAATACAATTTGTGGTTAAAACAAGCGAAAACACTCTTAAATTGGCTAAAAAACTATTAAATGAGGGGTTTTGCCATTCTGCCTATATATTTTGTATCTAGTCAACTCAAATACCTTTTTTCTGTTCGTGGGTATAACTTTAACATTCATAAAAATTAGTTTGCAAAAAATATACAGTCATTCCATTGTGGTGCTCTGCCAGCATAGTTCTGAGAATGTAGTTAAAACCAACAAATCAGTTAGTATACAGGTTTAGTTTGGGCTTGATGTAACTACAAATATCAGCTTTGGTTTCGATTACAGTCAATTAAAAACTGTTTCGAGCTGGTTAACAAGTTAAAGTTAGTTAAGTAAATTAAATAGCTCAAAGTATACCATAAAAATTAAACTTCTTTAATCTTTGATAGTACATAAACCCTGCCCTACAGTCGATGGCATCAAATTCTTAATTCGATAAACCGCAATGCATGTTTTGCAAACTAAGTAAATTTCATCCCACATGGACATTGTTTAACAATTGGATTGGGGCTCTGGGGTCAAATACGGAAATTGATGGACAAAAGTGGCATGTTTTACAAAGTGTGTAAATTTCAAGAAATTCGGATCATTTAATAGTTTAACCCATTTTAGAGGCCTAGCGGGCAACCAATGGGACTGCTGGGTTAAACGAAACCAATAATCTGCATCACCATATCTACCAGCTGTGAAAGTTTAATCCAAATCTACCAAACATTTCATACCCAAAGTGCATAGACAAGGTGCAGGGGATATTTCACCTTTTGGGATCTAGTAGGGCAACCCTTTGGCTATGGGGTCAATCGAAAAACTGAGGAAACACTGCCATGACTATATCTACCATCTGTAAATGTTTCATGTCAAAAGTGCACACACAAACTGTAAGGGTAAAAAAATACAGAGTGAAAACAATGTCTCCTCCCTTAATGATGCAGATATGAGCTGAGCTTTTTGGCACCACACTCCACAATACTTTCGGTTTGTCATGTGGCCTACATAGAGAGAAAATGTGCCCATCCCTGCCTAGCAGGTCAACTGCTTTAAGCAATCGATCACACTACAATTACTAATCCACAAACAGTAAAAATGTCATTTAATTCAGGATTAAGAGGTAGAATTAAACACAAGCAAACAACAAATCATGATAACATGTTTTAAACATTTTAAATATTTTAGGAAAATTTTACCACTTGAGTTCACCAACCGAGTAACACCCACTGCCATGAGTTGACTCCACTGTCATCTGTTAAAGTTTTGTTTGTTAACGACTACACATTTATCAGCTATCCTTATGCAATATCATGTGTACAGAAACTTTTAAGTTTGTGGTGTGCTGACTGCTGAAGCACAAAAAGCTTTTTACACTGTAAAAATCACCTATTTTTATTTCAGGGATGGTGAGGAACCACAAAGGCTATGGAGTCAAATGAAATTGATGGCACACAATCTTGCTCATAACTTCCAGCTGTAAATGTTTTATTCAAATTGGTCAAACCTATAGGGGAAAAAAGAAAAAAAAGACGTAAAAAAGGAACTATGTGTGTCACCTTTAGGAAAGGGGATCCATCATAACAAACATTTGATCACATATATTTCAGTAAACGTACCAGACATGCAATAAAGCTGTTTTCATGAAAGTTGTTTGGTGCAGCTTGTTGTCATGGTAAGCATGGAAGCACTAGTGAGACTTAAGAGTCAACAGACATTACATAGCAAATGTAAACATCACAGAAACATTTGGATTATTAAATCGTCTAGTGTCTGCAATCAGTAAAGCTACAGAACAAGCTTAATTTTTAACACAAAGAACTCAAGAATTACATTGCAGAGAAACGTGGGCAATTTTATACACACATAATTGGTATTATGGTTCCAGTATGGTTTGGACTTGGGTGGTTTATCATATATAGACAGTCAACATATACTATAACCCAGTTTGAAAAGGAGATGTATTTCAAACATTGTTTCATATTAGATCTCATATTTAACGTCTGTTAACGTTTCAACTTGACTTCCTTTAAACGACTAATAAGTTACAAAATCAAATATTTTAACCTTTTGGGGTCTTGCAGTGTAAAAACTGAGCTAAGCGGTCAATCAAAAAGGATGACAAACAACTACGACAACCAGCAGGGAGTGGCAATTTAGAATAACAAACTATTCTAAAATAATTACATTAAATCTAGAATACTCAATTCTCTTCTGTTTTTTTATATTCTGCATTGTAGAACAATAAAAGGGTTTACTTGCAAGTTAACAACAACAAAACACAATAAAAGAACGATTCTATTGCAGTGCAATACATTCAGGGTTTCTACATGTTCGCCTGTAAGGTGAAACTGAAATTTGGTAGCAATTAAACTAGAAAAAACACACTTAGCCATAAATTCTGTAGTGATTAATCACTTTGCATTCGGGGCAGAATTAATTTAGCGTGTTATGCAAAACTTGCAATGGCCTGCAGTAACCGTTAGTGGTGTGGTATCATACTGGGCAACAAACTCCTAAAGACGTTTTCAACATGGGTGTGACTATGCAGTATCAATTCGATTTCAACATTTCACCCTTAGATAGGCCAAATACTAGAAGTGACGTTTTCACCATACTGGTATTCCATATACACTACAACCGAATCTAAAAAGGATATATATTGACTGCAATACTCATTTATATTAAAAAATGCAAGGTGCTGTCAATATTAGGGTTGCAGAGTCAAAAAGTATAGATTTTGACTCCTAATATTACTAGGAAGTTGACCCTTAGTATTCTTAGAAGTCAATTTAATTTATTTTGAGGTTGAAAAGTGGACTTTTAGACAAAAAAGCAAGAACATGATAAAACAGCCTAAAACCATCGCCGGCACCTTCCCAAACCATGCAGTAATGTATCCATAAAATTCATATTTCAAACAAAATGACTCATTAATGACTCGGAAAAATAAATGTACACAAGTCTCCCCTACGAAATATCTAACATGTCTATCCGTACCTCTGCAATTATTGCTTGTTATTAACTTTTGCAAAAAACAGTTTTGTTGACAAATACTTGTTGAATCTTTAGCAGTTTAGATTTAATAAATTCAAATCCTGACTATCAGTTTCAGTACAAGTTTGTCAATTTTTACATCAAGCAATTTGGTTCGGGCCAGGTAAAAAAACCTCGCTCGACTACTTGATTTAGACTAACCAGGTGTAAATGCTGGCATGGATATACATTTTGTGTTGCAAAGTAGTTTTGGCCATTGAAAAAAATTTACCCCTCAACAAACCATAAACATAAATTTAAGTTTATGACCTCAAAATACGACTACTGTTCTACAAAACCAAACAGTCTATAAAAAATTTTGAAATGTAATGATTTCTTGAATAAAGCTTTGTCACTTGTCCATTTTTACCGTGACAACCTAAAGCTAATATTATCCATTGTTTGTTTGTTTCATTTTATATACTCGGTTGGTGGAACAATGCCATGCATTATGCTCGCAATGAGTCAACCTTCAAGCTACCTGCCTTATTGCAGTTTAGTTTAATTGAAGTTGGTGATTTCAGTTTAGATCAACCCGCAACAGAGACAGGATTAGAACCCACATCTTGGCGCTTTGGCAACAAAATATCTAGCAAAAGGATGTTAATTGACAAATGTATAGGTTGTTTTGATGATAGGTGCAGCCCAATGGAACAGTTTGTAAAATAGTTTTGCTGAATTCTAATGCAGGTATTGTCGGATCATCCTGGTTTCAACCACTTTTTTTTAAACTAGTAAATTCAATTTAGGTATTGTAATGGCTTAAACATTTGTGCATAAATACCTGAAACTTTCCTCCCAGTGTTTCAGTGAAATTTGGAGTAACTTCTTCTCCCCTGGTTCTTCCAGGTGGCATGGAACTATCTGAGTTCTACCAATAATTTCCACTATATTGCAGTTATACCATTACAGCACTTCTCACAGGTGGCATAGAATTATTTCCTGTTCTGCTTGGTATTAGAAAGCAAATTTATATTATCAATACAAACCCATTTTTCTCTAATGAAGGGTATAACATATTAAAGTACCACAAGTAATGCTCATTTGGCATCAACACCAGGTATCAATGCTTTGATACTAAACATTGAACTAGGAATCCACACCTTTGATACACTATTAGCTGTTACCAAATATGCAATATTTTTATAATTCACAAATGTCTAAACCAGTGCTTCTTTAACTGGGGGGCTACCCTAATGGGGTGTGAACTAAAGGGTCTTTAGGAGGGACAAATGTGTAAAAATAAAAGTTTGGAACAAACTACTCTGTGAAAAAGACCTAAAATGTGCTTCGTCTTCCTCAAAACCACAAATAAAACAGTTTTTTTAGAAGACCCATATTTCACATTGTTAAGTGATATTGAATATGGATAAATATCTTTTATTTGAATTTTTTCTAGAAGGGGGCGCGAGGCATGATAAATAAGATCAAGGGGGCACAACCCCGAAAGTTTAAGAACTTCTAATCTAAACAGATCATATCCTGTTTTCTGGTTGGTAAAATTTACCTGTGGTATTTACACAAAAAGGTTTACCAGGTTTTCAGAGGCTTCGGTTGACGGCTTGGTTTAGGATCCAATAAACTTTATCAATGCATCCACGGCTAAATGTTTGCATATTTTGGAAAAGTAAACAATGTTCTAATGTTTATGTTTTGTTGTGAAAGCTGTTAACCTGAGAAATCAAATGATTTGGGCACTGCAACAGCAAAGATAGTTTTGCAGTTATATAAAAGGCTTTAAACAAAAGTTTTTTGAAAGAATACTGTACAGCAACTGTTAAAACAGCTGCTCATCAATAAAAAGTTATTTGTTGGTAGACAGAACAATTTCATGGCCAAGCATCATATCTGTCAAAATCAGAGACTTTTTGATAGGACCTTAACCGATGAGCCACGAGACGATGCTAGGCGTGACGCAGTGTGATTGTAATTTAACTTTAATAAAAACATTTTACAAAGAAACTAAAATATTTTATCGTCAGAAAATTTGAACGTTACAAAAGTTTGCCGATTAGACCACCCATTGTGCATGTGTGATGATTTCAAAACGTCTTAGTAGAAATTATATTCTTCGACAGTCTGTCCTTGAGCAAAACGTGGTTTAAATTTACCGCCAAATTTTAAGTGTGACTTCAGTAAAAAAATCATCCAACTAAACTTCGTTGCATCAATACTCAAATCAATTATAAAGACTTACATTTTACAAACCTACCAACGTTTTATTGCAAATTTGTCATGCAGTTGCATCCTCGATATGCATATAGTTTCCAAAATGCAATAGTAATGCAATAAATAAATACCGTATTCAAAATATTTTTTGAAAATTAATTCCACTTCATGAACCACCAACCACAATGTTTAAGGTACGACACGCATTAATTCAATAAAAATCTTTTAATTAATTCTCATTGTACCTAACAATTGATGGTAAGCGGTTGATTTTAATAAACCGCAAACCATAATATTTAAGGTACAAAACCAAACTATTTTTTAAAAACTTAGTTGTTATGGTACCTTAAAATTTACGGCATGCGGTTTAATTTATTAAACCGTAAACCACAACATTTAAGGTACAACAGCAAGTAAATTTTTAAAAACTAAAATATTTTTTATTAATAAATTAGGGGTAATAAATTCAAATTTTGATCCAACACAAGCTCAAGTTCATTTCTTAACTTCAATGCATGAATTTGTTTCTTCCTTTTCCGCTAGCATGTTTAATAAAAAATATTCAATGTAAAGGCAGAATTAACTGCACGTTATTCTATATTCATCCTGATTAAGAACGCCAAAAAGCACATTACTGTAGTTGTTCTGATGGTTGTTTACTTACATTCAGCCAGACTTACTTGCCTTTTTTATGTTCCCCGCATTGTATTCAGGGAATTTCCCTGATTTACCACGTTTCTTCAGTTCAAACGTCTGGCAGTGTTCTGAAGCCATTAAATACAAGCCCGCCTGAAGGTAAAGTCATCCACCTTGCTATTTGAAAGTAAACAAACACTTGATTAAACGTATCTGCAATTTTGAAACATTTGCAACAAAACAGGTACACAACCAACCGCAAACCACGAAGCATTTTTCATGGTACCTTTTAATTGTCAAGTTATCAATTTTGAAACTTCACGACGCACCAAGGTACATGGTAATTTAGATTGACTCGGTAATTTAATACACTATGAAATGAAACGTGGAAAACAAGATTTCACCTGTTTGTGTTGAGCGGTAGGGGTCAATATAATGTGAAAAATATAAAACAACGACGACAGGCAAAAAGGTTTGTTTGATTGTCCAAACGCACGGACAAAAAGGGCAGTTTCTTAAAGGTAACAGCAAGTACAAAATAGCAAAACGTGGTCAAGATTTTTAAGGTAAACACTTATGGCTAGATAGAGAGCAAAACGCAGGTATTCAACGCACGGTTTGTAAACAAATTCAAGGTTTAAATAGTCTTAAAAAATATACAAGCTGGTACTTGTGGGTACATCATTTTCTCCACAGTAAAACAGGTGTAGGGGTGACATGAAATCAAACGGAATTAAATGTATCAAACATCGTTAAGAAAATTACTTAATAAAGAAAACAAATTTTGAAGCAAAAACAAACTTAACACTTAAGCAATTCAAGTCCTCAAACATTACAACAACAATCAACTGCTAATGGTAACTATACAATGAAAATACAATGAAAAACCTTCTAGACTGCCCCTTGTGATTTTAAAAACAATCACAGTTTTTTTCATAAAGCCAAATTTGATTTTACTTGTGTCTTGGGTTAAAGATATTGTTACGGTGCTGCCAATGTCAACAAGTTATGGTACTGCCAAGGTCCATCTGTCAACTTCAACAAGTACTCGGTTCATTTGTGCCTCTTTTTGCAATACATAGTGTGCTTGTAAAAAAGCAAGGTGTAAAAAACTCTGGTTCTTACTAATTTTGTGTTCATGGTGTACTTGAAAGTAAGCATGAGATTTCGGGATATACAGTACTTAGTTTTGGGTTTATGTACATGTGCGACAGATTGCAGACACAAAAAAGGAAGCATCATGTATGATGAGATATTCTGTACTCAGTTGTTTTAAAGATTTTCGTTCGTTTGGTTCACATCCACACCCAAAAACAAGTTGACATTATTGCAGTTTGTTAAAGTCAAATTATGTTGTTGGTTACCATCCGGGGCACTATCAGTAATGTCCAATGGAGTTTTGTCATCAACATTGTCTTCAGCATATTCTTCTACTTTGTTGCTACACAAACAAAATAAATTACAAACCAAGTTATTTACCCAATGTTTAAAAAAAAATTGTCACTGCTAGAAATCAACAGATAAAACTAAATACTGACTTTACTTTACCCACAAAATTGGACAAACCACATAAATAAGCAATGTGGCGTATGAACGTTAACATTTTGTACTCTAAAAACTGAGTTGTGTTTAGTCAAA
>QXVZ01011832.1:0-16090 GCA_008931825.1 Phallusia fumigata | reverse complement strand
CGAAGGTGCCGTTCTGACCGACCGCCAGCGAAGTAACTGTCAACATACTTTTGTTTAGCAACTGCCAGAAAATAAGAGGATCTGTAGACATAGTTTTGTCCCACCAGCTGAAGGCCAAATTACGGCTTTAGCAAGTACATCCTTGTTCAAGCACTAAT
Source organism: Phallusia fumigata (assembly GCA_008931825.1). Taxonomy (NCBI): domain Eukaryota; kingdom Metazoa; phylum Chordata; class Ascidiacea; order Phlebobranchia; family Ascidiidae; genus Phallusia; species Phallusia fumigata. The sequence goes on along the minus strand of QXVZ01011832.1, from coordinate 15,932 downwards.
CTTGGTTTCTTCCAAAACAAGCTTGTTTGTTTAAATCTCTCACCCCTACCCACACAGCTTAAACACAAAATGTCGGAAACCCCTGGATTTGTGTGCTCAGTTTTTTTACGGTTTGTTAGATTTTTTAGGAGACACGTTACTTCCTGTGACAATGTCAAAAAACGTCGATGAAAGTGCTTTGCCACCCTTGTCTAAATCCTCTAAAAATCATTAGGTCTTGGGCACGACAAGTCCTTGTTCTTCCATTTCCACAAATGTCATCCGGTTTGCATTTAAAATCTCGACCTGTATTGTTTCTCCATTACTCCAGCAATTCGAACCCAGCCTTGCTCAACCTCAATTTTCTCGCAATGAACGTTTTTCACCTGATAAGGTTTAATTTTTTGTTTGGGAATGCGTTGTTTTTTGTTTGGGAATTTGTCTTGTTCGCAACCGCACAGGAAGATACATTGGTTAAGCAAGCAACACGATTTTTTTTCGCCGTTGCCAACCCTGTCGCTTAGTGTAGCCGAATGAGTAACGTGCTTTAGCCACTGAAAAGTAAGAATAACTTTTGGGTTTGATGTTTGTATTGCCTTGGCAAAGACTTCTGGTAGGAGTTTGATGGGTGAAACTTCAGCTACAGCTCACTGTGGGTGACAATTATTAAAAAAGGTTTGGCAATATGATGTAGTTCAAAACACAAGTAAACCCTTCCTAACATTTGCTTTGCACCAAAGTCGCTAAAATGGTATTCTAAATTTGATGTCTTTCTATTTGAATACCCGAATGTTGTTAGCACCGACACGTGAGCTTTATACTTGAGACAAAACCGGCGCAGCGAGTGGGACTAGCGCTTGTGTTATTGATAGCGGTCGGTTGAAGATCACAAAAGTACGTCACAAGCACTTCTTAAGCTCTTGACCTGTTTTTCAACTTTTCTGTTCGTATTTATTGGATCAAGGTTTGCTTTGCACGTTTCCTTGTTGAAGACTGGCAATGTATTGACAAAGACGTAAAATGGCAGCCAATATACACATGAAAAGTACAACCTTTTGTGAACACGGTCAAGTGTAATGGCGTGGTCGGAATGTTAGCTTACACATAATCGATCATGGAGTGAAAATTTTCAGTGGTTCCTAAACCATCTGAGAGGAATTCTTTATTCAATAATTTTCCGTGTAATTTTTGTCGAGTATTTCCATTGTTTTAATGCAGTAAAGCATTAGGGAGAGCAAATTTTGCAAAAAAACAAAAAATAACCTTTTTTGGAAAAACAAGATTTAATAACATGGGTTAGTTAACATGGTCAACAGCAACAACGATTAGTACACGATCTTGCGAAGGGTTTCTATTGCAACGTAATTTCCCATCGAATATGGTGATGTTATGTTTGTGATGTGCTGTGTTAAAGGAATGTTCGAAGGTGCCGTTCTGACCGACCGCCAGCGTTGTAACTGTCAACATACTTTTGTTTAGCAACTGCCAGAAAATAGGAGGATCTGTAGACATAGTTTTGTCCCACCAGCTGAAGGCCTAATTACGGCTTTAGCAAGTAAATCCTTGTTCAAGCACTATCCTTGGTTTCTCCCAAAATAAGTTTGTTTGTTTAAATCTCACACCCCTATCCACACAGCTTAAACACAAAATGTCGGAAACCCCTGGATTTGTGTGCTCAGTTTTTTACGGTTTGTTAGATTTTTTTAGGAGACACGTTACTTTCCTGTGACAATGTCAAAAAACGTTGATGTAAGTGCTTTGCCACCCTTGTTTAAATCCTCTAAAAATCATTAGATCTTGGGCACGACAAGTCCTGGTTCTTCCATTTCCACAAATGTCATCCGGTTTGCATTTAAAATCTTGATCTGTATTGTTTTTCCAGCATTACTCCGGCAATGCGTTAACCTCAATTTTCTCGCAATGAACGTTTTTCACCTGATAAGGTTTAATTTTTTGTTTGGGAATGCGTTGTTTTTTGTTTGAGAATTCGTCTTGTTCTCAAATGCACGGGAAGATACATTGGTTAAGCAAGCAACATGATTTTGTTTCGCCGTTGCCAACCCTGTCGCTTGTAGCCGAATGAGTAATGTGCTTTAGCCACTGAAAAATATGGATAACTTTTGGGTGTGATGTTTGTATTGCCCTGGCAAAGACCTCTGGTAGGAGTTTGATGGATGAAACTTCAGCTCCGGCTCACTGTGGATGACAATTATTGAAAAAAGGTTTGGCAATATGATGTAGTTTAAAACACAAGTAAACCCTTCCTAACATTTGATGTCTTTCTATTTGAATACCCGAATGTTGTTAGCACCGACACGTGAGCTTCAAACTTGTAACAAAAACGGCGTAGCGAGTGGGACTAGCGCTTGTGTTATTGATAGCGGTCGGTTGAAGAGCACAAAAGTACGTCACAAGCACTTCTTAAGCTCCTGACCTGTTTTTCAACTTTTCTGTTCGTATTTGTTAGATCGAGGTTTGCTTTGCACGTTTCCTTGTTGAAGACTGGCAATGTATTGACAAAGACGTAAAATGGCAGCCAATATACACACAAAGAGTACAACCTTTTGTGTACACGGTCAAGTGTAATGGCGTGGTCGGAATGTTAGCTTACACATAATCGATCATGGAGTGAAAATTCTCAGTGGTTCCTAAACCATCTGAGAGGAATTCTTTATTCAATAATTTTCCGTGTAATTTTTGTCGAGTATTTCCATTGTTTTAATGCAGTAAAGCATTAGGGAGAGCAAATTTTGCAAAAAAACAAAAAATAACCTTTTTTGGAAAAACAAGATTTAATAACATGGGTTAGTTAACATGGTCAACAGCAACAACGATTAGTANAGTACAACCTTTTGTGAACACGGTCAAGTGTAATAGCGTGGTCGGAATGTTAGCTTACACATAATCGATCATGGAGTGAAAATTCTCAGTGGTTCCTAACCCATCTGAGAGGAATTTTTTATTCAATAATTTTCCGTGTAATTTTTGTCGAGTATTTCCATTGTTTTAATGCAGTAAAACATTAGGGAGGGCAAATCCCCCCCCCCCCAAAAAAAAAAACTTACGAAAAACAAGATTTAATAACATGGGTTAGTTAACATGGTCAACAGCAACAACGATTAGTACACGATCTTGCGAAGGGTTGCTTTTATAACGTAATTTCTCATCGAATATGGTGATGTTATGTTTATGATGTGCTGTGTTAAAGGACTGTTTGAAGGTGCCGTTCTGACCGACCGCCAGCGTTGCAACTGTCAACATACTTTTGTTTAGCAACTGCCAGAAAATAGGAGGATCTGTAGATATAGTTTTGTCCCACCAGCTGAAGGCCTAATTACGGCTTTAGCAAATAGACAAGGGCAAACATTAAACATTTTTCGGGCGGAACTGCTGGTATATGTGCCTCGAAATGAGCAATACAAAAAGTCACCTGTTCGCAGTGGCCGGTTGTTTTAATTACGGATTTCCAGAAATCGTAACTCGGGTTTTTTGTTAATGTATGACATGAAACTTAGATTTTCAGGGGTTGTAGTTTCAACAACTATAACGTACCCACTAAGGTAGCATCGTTCTGGCCCCTCTGGCAGATTTTGTTTGCATGTAAAAACACGTTTTCAGTTGACTTGTTGTAATCTGATAATAGTGTCATATTTCCAATTGTCGTAAAAGTCTTTTTTCCCCTATAAAATAAATAGTATCCCCTTACAGCTTGTTGCTAGCATGTGCTTTGAATCATCGTTTAACATTTTCTTCCGTTGGCATGCGTGCCAAAGTAATTTTGGTCGCAGAACTGTAGAGCACTATGCGCTACATAATTCCGCAAAAGTTTTAAAGTTACCCAAAATGCAATTTCCAGACCGCTGCATCTTGTATAACCATTGACACCAGCGCAATGATATCAACATTGATACAGCTTGTTAGTTCTTGAAGCAAATATGTTGCCGTTCTGCACACAAGGCAAAGGAATAATTGATATTTTGTTTCGGAATTTTCGCACTGTGTTTAGGGTTTACAGAAACTTATTATTTATCCGGTAGTTTGTAGCATCAACATAAGGTAATAGGCATTGGACAAATATGGATAATAACATTAATAAGCCAATCTGGTAAAACCTTAATTTTGCTACGCTGGGTTTTGGGGGCTTCTATTATCAAGTTACGACGCAGAAAAGTTGCGCATTTCTGGGCAGCAAAGCCTAATCGGCGACAAACAACTGCGCTGTACAGCAGTAGTGCCATGACAATATTGAACAAATACGCTGTTATCAAAAAACAACAACGACACACTGTTATCTCAAATCACTGAATTTCTACACCTACTTGATAAATATCACAAAACGCAACCATAGGTTTTCTATGTCAGGAAACTTTGTGGTTCACTACAAAAGCAGTAGATGGTGTTGGAATGCCCATTTATGATTAAAAAACAAGACAATGTATTTGGAAGTCCCACTGATTTTTCTCTGTGCAAAATGACGAAGCGCAAACAATCTCAAGTGTTTACAAAGGTCATCTTGCTTGAAATGGCGATGCGCTCCCGCGAGCGACACATAGTGAGTGAAAATATACTCGGTTAACATTGGCCAAAAAATATAACTGGTCGTAAATACTATTGTAGATACCCGATATTATCAGTACGTGCAAAATCTTACAGCTTTTGTTAAAAGCTGTTAGTTCTAGGATTAAAATAAGAGTTGTGGGTAAAGTTTAACGTTAAGAATTAATCTCTATGATGTGTATAAAGCCCTAAACTGCATGTCTAAAGTGCCATCAAGCAAGACAACACTGAAAAGTGGCACCAACATCTGCGTTTTGTGCAAAGCAGCNAAAACGTTAAATCCGACTTTCATTTGTCAAGTTGAAGTTGCAATATTTTAGTACTGCACAAACAGGATGAGAATCCGAACTTATACTGATTGAATTTCGTCCACAGAAACCAAGAAAGGTCCCAAGTTTGAAGAATTCGTTGAGTATCTTTACGAGGCCAACAACACAAACATTAACGGGGAGGACAACCATTGGAACAGTGTAAACGTCATTTGCTTCCCCTGTCAAAATCAGTTTGACGTCATAGCGAAGATCGAGACGATAGAGGAAGACTTGCGGTAAAAAGTTTAATGATTAAAAACTTGTGTTGAGTTTATTTCGTGTAGTAAAAGAATACATAGCGACACAATAACACTAAATCAGTCACCAGGCCGGAATTAGCTGCGCTACGTAAAAACGTTATGAGGCGCAAAAAGGTTAAGGGTACAATCGATAGTGCTCAACGCGGTGCAGCTACACCGGAAAAAACAGATTTGTAAAACGCATTTGATTGTTTTTGACAGAGTTTATTAAATTAGCGTGATACAAACGATGTAGTTGAGTGGGTAAAGGTAAAAACCAAAAGCCTCAAAAGTCAATGGTAAAATTTGGCTGTTTCGCTTCCAATGCCCAAAAGCGACAACTCTCTACAAAAGATTCCAACCAATATCGGTTTGTTTTGACAACAGGTACCTACTGAAACTTCTGGGTGCACCTGACAGTCTCGGTATGCCGAAAGGCTACTCGAAAAGCGGAAAGAGTGGAACAGACATTCAAGTGGACCCTAACTTTAAACGCCTGAACCAGAAGCAGATGAAAATGCTTTACCAAGTTTACAAAATCGACTTCCAAATGTTTCAATACGAAACATAAAAATATTAAAAGACGAACAGCTGGTAAACCCTGCCCTGCGTACGCCATCCAAATCACTGTGAAATAATATTGAAATTCGGCGGAGTTCGTCGCTTGTCATTCCAAATTTTAGAAAGTTCGACGTCTTCCCCCATTTCACGTTCAAACATTTCGCAGTGGATCTTATTGAATTATGTGTGTTGCCCATTAAGCCAGTATTCTTCCCAACACGACGAAAACTGGGATTGTAATTACTTGATGAAAGATGTGCGAGCATTAACTTTGACTTCTTCATTCTAATAATTTGACGATACGATTTTATGTGCATAACCTATTGCTTTATTGTATACTCGGCCTAGACCAGGGGTCGGCAACCTTCTAAATGCAGTGTTACAAGTTATGTCACAATGGTAGTGACCTCGCGTACCATGTTGCTGGAGCCACTGTTTTTTAAACAAAGATGTTACACAACTTGGCTCACAAAAACTATTGGAATATGAATTCGCAAATCACTTGGGGTGCCGTGTTTTTTCACCTCGCGTGCCAACCATAGCACCGTGCCGGAGTTTACTGACCTACGCAAAGCCACAAAATTAATCGCACCATTTACGTCTTCAAAAAGTTTTCCAAAATGTGCTGCTGATGAGAAAGTTGGTCGAACTTCAAATTAAAAGTAAATTTTTTACCATTTTATTGTCATTATCGCCAAGGATAGCAGTACGGTACGTATTGAGTTGTGCGTACCAGTACGTAGATGGTTACGAAAGGCGTACTGTACCACCGTACCAAACCTTTTGATGATTTTTGCTGCATATCGTACGGTGCTACTATCCATTGTAAACGATAGAAAATGGTACGTATTAAGATGAGCGTATCACGCATCTCATTGCGAAGGGCGTGTCGTACCTTTAGATGACTTTTGTTAAACGTGATGGATTTCAGTTTTTCTCTTTTTAAAAAATAACAAATTACAGCTTGGCGTCACAGATGTTGCAAGTCTATATCCTACAAAGTTTTAATTACCTTAGATGCAACGGAAACAAAAAAAGTAATAGCATTACCAGTAGGTCAAGAAGCTCTGGTTTAAAACTGGTCTAAAAATGTTTTGGTCAATCCACGTTTTACTGGCAACTTGGCTGTAAACAACTCTACCCATATTGCAATTAGTCAGTTGCCAAACTTCCAAGCGTTGCATTTTTGTACTCAGAAGATCGGTACATGCTCTGTCTGTAGGTAGTTCACACACAAGACCAACTATAAAGCTGTTCTACGAGCTGTAACTGCACAGCTTAAATTTATCTCTAACCACATAACGGTATTGAAATTAATAAATTGATAACAATCTGTGCCCGTCTCGGGCATTGTACGACCCTTCACAATATTCTTCCTAGGTCACAAAAAAATGATTTCCCAGCTATGATCTAGGTTATAACTAAAACAATTCGTACATCCAGTTAACATGATTTTGCAAGACGTTTGTTTGCTGTTTAAACCTCCAGAATTTCGAAAAAAAATTTAGGTCATTAGATCACGTATTGCTTTTGGAAATATTTGTTGTTAGTTTTTCCTTACCATTGGCATTTCTGTTGTTTACTAAAAATGCTGCAAGCCCCTACGATAAACAATAGCAAAAAGATTTCCAGTTAATGCAAAATTAGCAGCAGGAAAAATTTCCCTTCGTTGCAATTGCTCACAAGATAAGGAAAGAAATATCAATTGCCTCATGTACGGAGACTGTCACAAACTGCAGTCATGAATTGATAAATTTGGTATGACTTGATCTATTGCCCCTGGGCACCAAATGTGTCTAGTTTTAGAAATTATAATGTACACCAATATTTTGAAACCCAGAAGCCACTAAATTCCCCAAAAGAACATCAGCAAATATTGCTTGTTTCCTTCAAAGTGACATCAAGATTTGCAAAAGGGTTAAATTCATTGCTTTGTATCCATTCCAATTGTGATTGAAAAAATTCCACTGTGACTAGAAAGTGTCAAAACTGCAGCATTCCAACAATTATTGTCACATCCAGTTTTACAGCTCAGAATCCTTTACCTTCTTTAATACTAACCTTGATTTTGTCAAAGGAAACACAAAATTGGTTATTTTGTATTTCATGTGTTAGAATTCCAAATAAAGCTTACTTCACCAGAAAAACCTTAAGCTAGACAACAACCTTCTCTAACATACCTCATGTAATATCCGGTCTAATCTCTATTCAAATCGAGCAAAAATAGTAAACAAAAGCCTCCATATTTGCAACAATAGATGTTTGGTTGTTGTCCATACTGATTTGGTCCAATTCAAAATCAGTCGCTAAAATGCTGTGGATAACGAAATTGCATTTCAAAGTACATGTTATCAAAGTTAATAGGTTTTGCATCTTAATATTTGCCCACTTACCTCTTAAAGTTGTTTGCTTCTGATAATTTGATTCAAATAGGTTCAAAGCATGAAACAAACGCTGACGAAAATCGGCACTCCGTTTATCCCGCTCAAAATATTTTTGGTCAATCGCTACAACGACTTTCACAAAAAATATTTTAAAGTTAAATTTAGTTGCTATATTTTTCATTGTTTTGATGGTATTTGTGCTAAAAATTGTTGCTATCAGATTTTCTTTTTTTTTCGGACACACACAGCAGTTTTAGTTTAGTCTTTGACAAACCAACTACGGGGCATCACTGGCGGCGAGGATGGCAGTACAGTTCGTAGCAAATATCATCAAAAGGTATGATACGTCCTTCGCAACGAGGTACGTAGTACGCACAACTTAATGCGTATCGTACCGTTTCATATCCTTAACAATGGATGGCAGTACGGTACGCAGCAAGCACCCTCAAAAAAGGTACGGTACGCTCTTCTTAACGATGTACGCGCAGCTTAATAGGTGTTCCTTGAATGGAAGCGATTCTGTTCGAACTGGACACTCAACTATGGGTAAAGAAGGTATGTGTACACTATAAAATTTTTTTAAGCTCGGCCACTAATAGGCGCAGAGAAAAGAAAAAAGTTTCTCAAATTTACATGTTCCTAATGCGACGTTTGCAAGAAAAATAATCGCTTGTTTACTATTGTCCTTACTTTAATCTTATGTTAGACAAGGGGGTTTAAGTGAAGGTCAACGCGCACCTAACGAAGGAAGCCTACAAGATTTCCTGCAAAGGGAGGGCTTACCTGTAATACTTCTGCTGCCGATTGTAGCAGTAGAAGGCGATATACGTTGTGCCTTAATAAATATCTTTATCATTCCCAACCTTGCAAGCCAAAGTATGGAAGCATATCTATAGCTAACAAAAGTGGTTGAACTGTGTATTAAGCGCTTGTGTAAATTTTTCCGCCCTTTAAAATTGGTGTTGGCCTCCGGGTCCACAGTGGCTACTAAATTGGCATGGCGGTCCAAGGACCCACCAAGTTGGGAAACCCTATGTTGCACAGATTAAGAAAACAATAAATAGTGGGTGTTTACTCTCCAAGCGAACTTAACTGGTCATATGCAGAGCTATATTGCTTTGAAAAACGTCGTTTGCTCTTTGTTAACGCGCAACGACTTCTTATAACAAAAACGGAATTGCCCGCAATCTGCAACAAATTAAGGTTTTCGCTTTACTTCATTAAATGGCGCATAAATGAATAGTACATCATACACAACAAACAAATAGGAGAGAAACTTTTTGACCACGGGGTTTATGGGGCCGCATTCTTACACACAGACACAGGAAGGGGGTTCGGAAGGATTTGAACCGGGGCAAGGAACATACATGCAACTATAATTTTCAGTGAACTCGAAAGGTAGAAAATTCCACTTGAACTTGAATTCAAAACGAGCACCTACTAAAGAGGGTACAAATGTTAGAGTTTTAATACAACTGTGTTTTTCATTTTCAGGCACGCTTTCGCAAGATGCCGTTTTTGGCAGTCATGGCAAGTCGTTCAATGCATTCAAGACAACACGCACTCATGTGTGTTTTTGTGAAACACCATTCGAACTGCAGACTTTGTTGGTGAGGGGTTCACACACTCGTAAGGCACAGTGTCAGTCATACCAGCACACCGCTAACATACACACGCACGCATTCGCCACAGAAAGAGGGTTTATTGCGTCACAGCGGAGGCCACACACGCAATTGTGATGTCACATTTTGGTCACGCGTCAGGCATTTAACACAAACGCACGCACAGCCGTGGGAAGGCCGAACAGACGATGCTTTTGCTTTCTGAAAAAAAAAAAAAAATTGTTTTCGAAAAATTTAAAATTTTTTTTCATGAACATATGAATTTAAACCAAAATTAATTTTTAATGTTAAAATTATACGTAGTTGCAAAAACTTTTTGGATACATTTTGGGCCCTAAAGTGAAAAAATGAAACGGTTTTAGGAACACAAAACACAAATTGTTTTATAATTCTTGTCATAAATATGTTTTTACGTTTTAACTTTTACTAAGCTGCAAATATAGTTTGATTTGCAGCCACTAAAAACACACAGCGATTACAAATANATTTAAACCAAAATTAATTTTTAATGTTAAAATTATACGTAGTTGCAAAAACTTTTTGGATACATTTTGGGCCCTAAAGTGAAAAAATGAAACGGTTTTAGGAACACAAAACACAAATTGTTTTATAATTCTTGTCATAAATATGTTTTTACGTTTTAACTTTTACTAAGCTGCAAATATAGTTTGATTTGCAGCCACTAAAAACACACAGCGATTACAAATACTGACAAAAGTGGAAATCCAAAAGTTTGTTGTATCCATTATAATTATCCAAATTGTCAAATTAATAGGTGATCTAATAAAGTTCAACACTGTGCTGGTATCAGTGCTGGTATCAGTCTAACAGCATTATAAAAACGGCCCAACCTTCAGGTTCTGGTCATTCTCTGTTCAACTTCCGTATTTCCTTTGTTCCCCAAATTGCCAAACTCTTCGTTTTCGAAGTTTTTGAGCGACGCCCTTCCGTCAGCAAATCAGCTATGGCCGTTTTCGACTGAATCAGCTTGGACAGGTTTGCCCCAGCAGAAGGACCAAACGCAACACACAAATCACTGGATAAACACAGGAAAAAATATATCTGTGTATTTTTTCCAAACACCTGAAGGCAGCCATGGATACGACACTCATAGTTTCAAAAAGGGTAAACAGGTGTGCAATTACCCCCACAAGGTACAAAATTGACAGATTTATAGCTTATCGCAAGTTAAAAGCATATCATGTTCCTACACAGCGTCAAAAAAAGTTGGTCATAACGTACAAGCATAGTCGCCACCTTCCAGAACGCTATATTTTAACCCATAGGAGGCTAAAACCCCCGCTTATGTGTAAGTTTGAAAATCCAGCAATGTACAAAATGCCTGCAAGTTACCCGATCAAGCCAGACGCGGCGGCAACGGTTCCCTCCGAGTGATCTTCGTCTTTGGCGATGCTCTCGATAAACGACAGGATGAAGATGATGTGATCGTTTACCAAAGCCACGTCCTCTGCAAACAGAATAATGACGTCGTATGCGTATGACGTCACAGCTCGCATTACAATGAATTTTGTGGCGAACCCGATTTGAAGCTATATTGTTTGGGTTAATAGTTTAGAAACAACGGCTTTCTTTTTTGAAGAAAAAAAACGGCCTAAATAGTTGTTATGACTATGCACTGATGGTGACATGAGTTGTTACCGAAATGTCCAAAAAATTAAACACGTTGAATAAAAAACAAAAACAAAAGCGTTTAACCACTTTTGGGTCTGTACATTTACCCGTTTGAACATACTTGCGTTTGGGGCCCAAAATAGGTTAAAAATGCTAAATGCAAAAAAACGGCGTTTGATTGAGGTTACATACCGCTTATTTCCTTTTCGTTATCGCCCTTCAAACCCTGGATAATTCCTGTGTAGGCTTCAAGGCAACTCTCTCGCAACTCGTTGAGATAATCCACCATGTCGTAATCAGTCTACGAATATAAACCGTTTTTACATTGTGAAAAGGCAGTGACGGCTCGCAAGATTCTACATGTAAGGGTTGCGGTTGAACTACTAGCCACTGATCAAAAAAGACTTAGTACATGTAAAATAGTAGGTAAATCAGTGTTTTGTTAACTTTAAGGTTCATAAAACCTATTTGTTTAAACCCTGCTCTATAAAATTCCCACTGTGGTCATTTTTTACTTACAGGGGTAACTTTACTCCTACTTAAGAACCAATAAGTTTTAGTGCAGAACATCATCAACGGCACTGTCACAAGCTGAGGTAAACTGCATTTGGTTAAACCGAAAACCAGCAACCCTAACCAGTCTTTGACAAAAATACTAAATTGAAAATCTGACAAACAACAACGATTACCTTGTCAACATGGGCACTGGCAGCCTGTTGCAACGTCTGCATCACAATGTCCAGATATTTCGAGAACTTTCCACCAATTGCGAGCGCGATGTCACCAAACACCGACAGAATATGAGGTTTCACACTCCTGTGAACACTGGCATCAGACAAGTTCGTCAGCAGTTCCGTCATGATTTCGTCACAATAGGGAAGAATCTGACGGCTCACTGCGCGACATATGTCACCAACCACCCCGACCGCTGCTATGCACACCTGTGTGACGTCATAGTGATGACGTAGAACAGCAATGAATATATATGCTACATAGTTTACATTGCATGCATTTTCAATTTTTATTTAAAGAAAATCGTCATGTTCGTTACTGGAATACAATTTATTGAACACAGAACAGCACAACAGGTAAAAGTTGTTTTGATCTTTTCTATACCTGATACTCTGCCTTGTTCTTCAGACCAGCGATTAGGAACTCCTTGAAGGCCTCGGCGTACTTCATGAAACCATCCTTCACAACTGCAGCACACAAACACAGGTGTTATTAATAAAATAAACCACACTATTAACTCAAGTACACTTTTAAAAACCGTGTGTAACATCTTTCTTATAATGCGATTCTGTGACAATATCGGCCAACTCTGACTTCCGATTCTAGTATTACCAGGATGCCAAGTCTTTGGGAGTCTGAGTACTAAAGATTGTTATTTCGGTTCGGGCAGTAAAAGTTGACTTTATGACAAAATAGCGAAAATTCTTCTACAAAGATTTAATTTGACTTAAGGAGTTAAATAAAAAAGTTTAGACTCTAAATCCCACTATTTAAAGGAGTCTGACTCTGACTCACACCCAAACCACATGCGACTCCAACTCTGCAACACTGGCGACCCTACCAGCTCATTTTCCCAAACAAGACACCAAGAAAGTTGTATATATTTATGATATTGCACCTTCGGTTAGAGTTCCAACAGCCATGAGTGCATCCTCTTGTACACCACCAGATCCTGTACTGGATTTCAACATTTGAAGAAGGGAGGCCATTACATTGTCAGCAATACCTGAAAAAATTTGGCTGTTGCACTAATGTTGTTACAGGAAAAGATTTGATAATTATAAAGGCTGTCCTAGGGAAAGTTTAGCTGTTTAAAACATAAATGTTTTTACATTCGTTAAATGCAAACATACAACCGAAAACAAACAAGTAATGTATAAAGAGTTTTTTTAAACAGGATTCCATCCTACAGTTCTAAAAAAAGAGAAAACAATGCATAATTCTTTTAATAGTGTTTTTCTCTACAAAATTTAGCACTATTTAATCAATGCACACCCGAAATGTGTTCTTCTTTTACTTTTCGGAGCACACTCTGAAGAGTTGCACAGAGGAGGGATTGCAGATCGTTATAATGGGAGCGGTCACTTGTAGACTGGATGTGGGACTGAAAAATGTAAAAGAATAAATTTGTCTCGGTCCAAAATCAGACTTGGTGAACAGAAATTAAAATTAGATCAATATTTTCTAAGAACAGGTAATATGAAGCAATAGTGCCTAACTGTATCTAAAGGTTGTAAAAAACCCTGGCATTCTAAAGCGCAGTTATTGCTACTGACTTGGAGGAAAAAAGTACAAGCAAAACTTACAGAAGAAACAAAATAGGTTAAATATCTTAATTAGAATCAACATGCCATTACCTCCATTTGCAGTAGGGCATGAATTCTTTCCATAATTACTCCTGTGGTCTTAAGCACTGTTTCATAACAATCCTTGGGACTGTTTTTGATCATTTCCATGACAGCCTCATACGCTGCACTTCGTAGGTTGTTCTGGTGCCCATCGCTCCTACAGAAAGACAAGTTGTTTAGCGGATTGCATACTGTTGTTGAGTATCTGTTGTAAAGCCATTCCTGATGATGACAACAGCATTTGTCAAAACATAGAAAAAGGTTGTCGAAATACATTGAAATACTTCTTTCGTCATTAAGCAGTTGGGTTAATATAAAATTATAAATATATTCTTCCGAAAATTATGTTTTGTCATGTGATATTTGTGCACTTCTCTTTTGCAGTAGCACAGCCAAAAAAAGAAAGGTTTTACACCAGTATTCATTTACCAGAACAGCAGCTGGTGTATACATATATTTCCAACAACTCAATATATAGCTACACAACGAGACAAGAAACCCATTTGTGATTTTACCTATCGGTTGTTTGCAGCAGTTTTTCCACAACCTTCTCATATACTTGTGACATGCAGTAAGTCTCTGGATCATCATCCCCAACATCTGCTGCGTCATATGCTGACTCAGCAAGCGATGAAAATGCCTTAAAGCAAAATGAATGGTTGACAACTTTAGATGGTCTTTGGTATCTGTCCAATACTTAGACAGATTTGGAAAAACAAGACAGATTTGAAGAACAGCTTAATTCACCGCCAGAGAGTTTGTATGCAGTGAAAAAATGGTAATCATATACTATTTGAATAGGAGAATGATGATGCCTATTCAGGTGAAATATATATCTCTGTTTTTAAAGAACGGCCATTGATTTGTTTTGTGTTTAAGGCACAGCTTCAATGATAATATTTAAATCGAGTTTACACAGTGATCGTCAATGTGCAGATGCCTACTATCGAAGGGACAGCAAGTCAAGGCTAACGCTTGAACAACTGCCAGAGAAGCATAATTTACTATCACCTGACATGTTGCTGACATTCTACAAAAACAGCTACACACTTTTCTGTTAGTATTACTAGTGCTTTTACCCACCCAGCAGATATTTGTTGCTACTCTCGGCTCGGCAGTAAGACTTTCTGTCATCGCAGAAAGCAAAGGCATGAGGAAGGTCTCCTTTAACGCAGCTTCCGGAATCAATTCACAAATCCTGCAGCCAGAAAAATAAGACAAAATTGACCCCAGGAATCTTAATGGATTATGCCTGCAGTGACCAATGTTTCAATGCATGGAATTGACAGGAAAATTTCTTAATAATGCACCAATGACTGGTGACAAAGTTGTAAGAAATAATGTCCTAATGGAACTTTTAATCTGAGTGTGGCAAGCCCACCACACAGCATTTACACAACAAACTAACTGATAAATAATTTTTTCCTTTCAAGAGTGCGATCGAAAAATGCTATTGTTAGAAATTTCACAAATCCAACACAAACTCAGATGCATTAAGTCATGACGATCAACCTGTTGGCAACACCTGGTTTACACTTTAACAAAAACTGCCATAGTAAGAATGGAATGAAGTGGTATTATGCACAAATACAACACTTTTATACTTATGAAACAAATCATTATTGGGCTTCAAATGTCCTAGGCTCGGGAGCAGTTTTTAAGCTTAAGATTAAAAACAGGAAAAACAAATTGGTGCCAAAAGGGGTTCACACAAGACAACAGCAACACCAACCTGCCCACAGCCCATGCAGTCGTATCGCGTACAACAACACTTTCATCTTTCAACAGGGATATAAACATTGGCATTCCCTGCTCAACAATAGCCGTCAGTTTTTCGGTGGATGGTCCCTCCAGAATGGATCCTGCACACAAAGTGTATGCATCATAAATATGACTGTACACCATACCTGCAGGTGACATTAGACCAGGGGTGCACAACCTTTTTACTATTGTCAGCCGCATTACAGACATTATTTTACTCATGGCTGCCACGTATGTAAGGTGGCAGATTTACAGCCCCACACACTCTATTTTGATGTCACACACATGTACTTCGAAGTGCCACAGTTTTTTAACACACACGACAGAACTTTCAGTAAGAGCATGTTGGTTGGTTATTTCCTTTGCTCATATCAAAAAAATAACACTGTTACATCAGGTGCAAGCGCAAAACTATTATGCTGCTGCAGTTGCGTTTCAGCGGCTAAATACACACATGAGACACCAACTAGTCCTGACAGTGGTGCAAATAAAGTTAAAAAACTTGTCTCCAAAAACGGCATGTCAT
>QXVZ01011827.1:11516-55880 GCA_008931825.1 Phallusia fumigata | reverse complement strand
TGCTTGCTCTGTGGTGTGTCGCGAGTGCTGCTATAGCATGGGGTCAAGATGACGATGAAACCTTCGTTTTGGACAATGGTTGTTCCATTACAAGAAGAGTAACCAATTCAACAGCACCTCCCACGTATGTCGTTTGCATTCCAATCTCCATCGGTTTGTACTAACTGAAAGATCCAGACCTTTAAAGATGCTTTTTGTTGGCAAGCTGATTGCCGGCTATATACTGTAAATCTGTTTTGATTATTAATATTTTAAATGCATAATTGGTAAATAAAAATTCATTTTGTAAACTTTGTAAAAGATCCTGTATGCCGCCTTGCGGTTTTAGAAACTTATTTGTTTGTTTATTTGCTTGTTTCTTCTTTAGCCTTGATGGTCTATAAACACCGTCTAAATGCGTTGTGCTCCGTAATAGTCCGCCGTTGAGCTACTTGCTGCATTGCAGTTCCTGTAGATCATTCTGATGTTGATTTTTTCTTTTTTGCTGGATTTGGATTTAACTGGGATATAAAAATCGCATAAATTTCTTTTAAGGGCAACACCAGCAATCATGTATTAGGAAATTACCCAACGTGGTTTGTTTCCAGACCATGGTACGGGATGCCTTTACCTCACCTAAACTGCTTAGGAGCCGGCCTGACAAGATTGAAAGTTGAAGGAGTGGTTGACGATACAAAGAGCATCACATTGTCATATAACGACATGATCGAATTTCACGTTGACGATTTGACAGAGTTTCCAGTGTTGGAAAAAGTAGAACTGAAAGTCAATCAGCTGACCAGGGTTGTTCCATCGCAAACTTCACCTCGAGCGGTGATGAAGTCCATACGCTACATTGCACTATCGTAAGTTGTTAACTTCAAGTTACCTTATTGGCCTTTAACTTAAATGTAAACAACCGACATAAATGCTTGTCCCACAGGCACAACAAATTGACTACAGTCCCCAACGAAGCCCTGAGAAGTTTTCCAAATTTGAATTCTCTTGTTCTATACAGCAATGCCATTACAAAAATTCGTAACAACGAACTTCGTTACAACAAAAAGTTAAAGGTAATATAGTTAAACGTATGTTAAAGAAGTATGGCAAATTAATTCAAACAGGTTTCATACCTTACAATTTCTGTACAAACAACAGTTCTTATACTTGGGACCGAATCCAATTAAAACTTTCCAAGATGGTTTCCTTGCAACTTTGAAACTTACTGGATTGGGCTTGCGCTCATGTGGTTTAACGAAATTGCCTAGACATGTTTCAAACATGAGAAGTACGTATGCCTATCTTTCATGTGATAGTAAATTGTTATGGTTTTTTTCAGTAAAATGCGTGACTAATAAGTATTTGTATGTCAGCATTGACTTTCCTTGACATTTCCGTTAATAAATTATCAAGTTTGGGGCCAAACTCTTTTCGAAATTGTCTAAAGTTACGGTGGTTGGAACTCTCGTCAAATAGGATCCACACTATCAACGCATTTGCTTTCAAAGGTGACGTATTGTCACATATCACAAAAGTTTGCGAAGGTAAATTGTACGTTATAAGTTTTTTTGGTCCACTAGGTGCGTACAGTTTAACGAGTATCGACCTTTCGGACAATTTGATAACTGTCATTCCAAACAACACGTTCAGCGACATAAGTAAGGAACGGGTGGAGATCGATTTGTACGAGAATCCAATTGTTTGTGATTGCTCAAACGCTTGGTTGAAGGGATGGTACGACGAGGTACGCCCTTTTCGTTGTTTTGCTTTACAAGCACGAATTGATAGTGTTTATTCAGCTAGTCGAACATGATATGTCGACTGAGCTGCGGTTTAGATGCAGGCAACCGTTGCGAAACCACGGAAAGAAAGGTCACCAACTTAAAATCAGTGATTTTACCTGCAAAAGCGATGACAAGCAATGGCAAGGTTTGNATCCAATTGTTTGTGATTGCTCAAACGCTTGGTTGAAGGGATGGTACGACGAGGTACGCCCTTTTCGTTGTTTTGCTTTACAAGCACGAATTGATAGTGTTTATTCAGCTAGTCGAACATGATATGTCGACTGAGCTGCGGTTTAGATGCAGGCAACCGTTGCGAAACCACGGAAAGAAAGGTCACCAACTTAAAATCAGTGATTTTACCTGCAAAAGCGATGACAAGCAATGGCAAGGTTTGTTTTTGCTGTTTTTTGAGTTGTGATTTATGAGTTTGCGGATAGTTTAAACGGTCGGCCAGGAGTTTAGCAGTCGACTCCGCATCAGTATAAAAATGCTTCCCGAATTCAAAGTTTTAATCTCACAGATCACAGTTGAGTATGGCGACGCAAAATATGCTCTTGTTTGTTTTTCAACATGATAAACCCTAACTTGGGTACTATTTTGTTGCTCTTTACCCATTTACAAAAACTTTACCCGCATGACTATAACTTATTCAGTCGGTTGCATGTTGGGATCAGCCAATTTTATAATTTGGTGTAAAACAGAGTGTGGTGTTCCTGTAACTCCAACGCCCACAACAGCAGTCACTACCACGGCTAAGGTTGTCGAAAACCCCAACGCTTGCCCCGACGGTTGCACTTGCTATGACGAAAATGGTCGAAGATACGCGCCACCGGCAAACGATCCGTCAGGAGCTGGACCACGTACACGGATCCAGGGGTGAGAATATAAATTTTGTTTGACCCATTCTCTAACCCCCAAAATACATTTTTAACAATTTTAGCATTGAATTGTTGATTGATAGATACAGAATTTTGGGTGGTTGCAAACCATGGTTTTGGTTAAAATTTTAACCGCGACTTGAGTAAATAGCCGAGTTGAAACTTTGTTTCCTAAACACTGAGTTCACAATTTTGGAAAATAGAATATGAGCTAAACTAAATAATACTCACGTTAACTTTGGTTTGGACAATTGTTTTAGATTCGCATACATGAAATTCGCAAAACTCAGTGTGAGTTGTATTGGTGTTGGATTGACGAGGATTCCACTTGAACAAATGCGCTCTGATGTACAGATGATTGTTTTTTCGGACAACAAAATTTCGACACTTGACTTGAGGCAATTGAGAAAATTTAAGGATCTCAATATACTTGATCTTAAACGTAAGTGTGTCTAAAAACCAGAAAGCGATAAACAAGCTTGCTTAAAACCTGCTTTAATTCTAAATACTGCACTTAACAGGAAACAGAATAAAGAAAATAAGACCTGACCCGGAGTTTGTCCTAAAGAATGTCACATTGTTAAATCTTCGCTTCAACAATCTCACCACAGTATTTAGCAGTCACTTTCGGTCCTTTCCTAACCTGCAAATTGTGATGCTTTACCACAACCAGATCAGAAGTTTCCCCAACAACTTGTTTGTCAACAATCCGTAAGTTGCGTTTTCAAACTTGGGGCCACAAGATTTTTATGTTTCTTTTGACCATTGCAGAAAGCTAAACCGCGTCTATCTGGGTCCGAATCCAATTAAGACGTTCCAATTCCGCTTTCTTAAAGCACTTGACTTATACAGCTTGTCGCTACGAAAGTTGTCGCTAAAATCCGTTCCACCTGAAATTGCTACCATGGTGAGTATGTTCGATTTGTTGCTTGATATGTTTTTTACTTTTGTTTGATTTTTGCAGAAAAATCTTACCTACCTTGATTTGAGCGACAATTATATCACATCGCTGCCTAATGGAACGTTTTCGAGCACGACCGCTCTCTACAGAATCGTAGTGGAAAACAACAAAATCGAGACAATCGGGGTCAATGCTTTTAAGTAAGTTTCAGGATAACGAACGTGCAACAACGCGCAGTATTCGCTTGAAAGCAAGTTGAGAAAAACTGTGTGTTTAAACAAGATTTTGAATTGCATGCAATTAACAATTTATTGTCAATTTAAATAAATGTTTCGCAGTGGTGCCACGCTACTTCAATGGCTTTATCTTTCGGAAAATAAAATCAAAACGCTTCCTGCTGGAGTTTTCTCGAACATCAGCCAGGAGAGATTGAAAGTTNCTCTAACCCCCAAAATACATTTTTAACAATTTTAGCATTGAATTGTTGATTGATAGATACAGAATTTTGGGTGGTTGCAAACCATGGTTTTGGTTAAAATTTTAACCGCGACTTGAGTAAATAGCCGAGTTGAAACTTTGTTTCCTAAACACTGAGTTCACAATTTTGGAAAATAGAATATGAGCTAAACTAAATAATACTCACGTTAACTTTGGTTTGGACAATTGTTTTAGATTCGCATACATGAAATTCGCAAAACTCAGTGTGAGTTGTATTGGTGTTGGATTGACGAGGATTCCACTTGAACAAATGCGCTCTGATGTACAGATGATTGTTTTTTCGGACAACAAAATTTCGACACTTGACTTGAGGCAATTGAGAAAATTTAAGGATCTCAATATACTTGATCTTAAACGTAAGTGTGTCTAAAAACCAGAAAGCGATAAACAAGCTTGCTTAAAACCTGCTTTAATTCTAAATACTGCACTTAACAGGAAACAGAATAAAGAAAATAAGACCTGACCCGGAGTTTGTCCTAAAGAATGTCACATTGTTAAATCTTCGCTTCAACAATCTCACCACAGTATTTAGCAGTCACTTTCGGTCCTTTCCTAACCTGCAAATTGTGATGCTTTACCACAACCAGATCAGAAGTTTCCCCAACAACTTGTTTGTCAACAATCCGTAAGTTGCGTTTTCAAACTTGGGGCCACAAGATTTTTATGTTTCTTTTGACCATTGCAGAAAGCTAAACCGCGTCTATCTGGGTCCGAATCCAATTAAGACGTTCCAATTCCGCTTTCTTAAAGCACTTGACTTATACAGCTTGTCGCTACGAAAGTTGTCGCTAAAATCCGTTCCACCTGAAATTGCTACCATGGTGAGTATGTTCGATTTGTTGCTTGATATGTTTTTTACTTTTGTTTGATTTTTGCAGAAAAATCTTACCTACCTTGATTTGAGCGACAATTATATCACATCGCTGCCTAATGGAACGTTTTCGAGCACGACCGCTCTCTACAGAATCGTAGTGGAAAACAACAAAATCGAGACAATCGGGGTCAATGCTTTTAAGTAAGTTTCAGGATAACGAACGTGCAACAACGCGCAGTATTCGCTTGAAAGCAAGTTGAGAAAAACTGTGTGTTTAAACAAGATTTTGAATTGCATGCAATTAACAATTTATTGTCAATTCAAATAAATGTTTCGCAGTGGTGCCACGCTCCTTCAATGGCTTTATCTTTCGGAAAATAAAATCAAAACGCTTCCTGCTGGAGTTTTCTCGAACATCAGCCAGGAGAGATTGAAAGTTGAACTGTGGAGCAACCCGATGGTTTGTGATTGCAATTTGAAATGGTTCAAGACGTGGATTGAAGAGGTAACAGGCTAAGTGTTCCGAATTATACTTCAGTATTCCATACCATATATGCGTTCGATTGGCAAACTTCAGCCCAAAGAAAGTGAAATATTGCGCTTCGATGTTTTGACATGATTTTAGACTGAGGAACGCGATCCAACCACTGACGTGCGATTTATCTGTACGGCGCCATCCCGTGTTCACAATAAAAAATCGGACGAACTGACACCTGAAGACTTCGTGTGCAAAGATTCCGATAAGGACGATGATGGATCCAGTAAGTTCAAACTTAGTAACACCATCTTGTTTCCTTCAGACATTTTTGGCATGTCATATATGAATGTCATATAATTTCGTCTAACCAAAATAATGCTTTTGTGGAATTGTGTGGCCATCTGCCAGTTACGTGACGACATATTTTTAACAAAACAGATGTTAGTGGTTTTAATTCTTTGCTTCCATGCGCAGCACGTTGTACAACGTTGTCAAGGGTACGAAATTATACGGCAAGGCAGCCAAACGCGCCATGCAGTGAGTCCAAGCAGAAAAAGATTTTCCGTCTGTTAAGTATTAAAGGAACGCATGAGAAGTTTTAATGCTCCCCGCCCCCTCTCCAAACTAATAAGACTGCTTTGGCAAAACGACACCTTGTCGAGGAAATCGGAATTTTAATCGAAAATACGACATAGCAAAGTGATCTAATAAAGCGCTGAACCAAACTAATACTTTAACGCTCCAGTTATAATACGTTAAAAATGTTTTGTAGTGTCGTGTTCAGTGTGCAAGGTGCCTGCTGGATCGATTGCACTCACTGTGCTTCTAACCTTCCTGGCAACTGCAGTTTGCTGCTGTGTTGCGTGGCGATGCACGTTCAAGAGGAGATATGGCGAGTTGATGAAGTTCGCTAAGGGCAGGGATACATACACTGAAGTGAACAACATATAATTTACCACACGCCTGTGTAAAATTACTGCAAATTATCGGGGACTCTGGTATTGTTGCCCGGAAGTTATGCAAAAGATTTTGGAGCCTAATACATGCTTTTGCTATATATTGTCTTTTACGCAATTAACGAAAAATATTAAACCAAAAGAACGCTATCATTCGATCTTGCAATAAATACTTCCAACGCCAATACAATGATTTCGCCAATACAAACCAACGCCAATCGATTTGTAAACAAATATAGAAAATACTTTGCGGTCAAAAATCCTGTAAAAAGTGTTGGCATAATACATACATGTAAAAAGAGTTGCAATATGTTTAATGTTGTTCGATAAATTGTGTGACTGTATGGTAACTACGCCAAATCTTTAAAACATCAAGTCATACATAATCACATGCAATAGCCTCTTAAAGCCAGAAATTGCCTTTTCTAATTGGCGACAAGCAACTAATTAACATCATAACCTAGTTCTCCTTAAACCTCTGAAAGTGTTTGCAATAAAAATCACGATTTTAAATCGCTCTGTTTGCATTTCGCCTAAATCTTTGTTGACCTGCTTTCGACGATAACAGCAGATTAGTAAATAATTTCCTAACGTGCGTGGCACCTCTTGGTGTTTTGTTGGAAGAACTGGCGCCGCGTAGTCAAGTGCAAAGCGAATTGATGTTTGGCCAACTTGCCAGAACAACTTCACGTATAGAAGCAATAGCTTAGTTGAAAACAAGAAGTGCATTAACACCGAGCAGTAGAACGTGTGTTATGTTCATACAGCTGTAATAATAGATCTGAAACCAACCATTGTTGTTCACAAAGTTTAGCCAGAGATTGTGACGCGGAGACTTGTATGACTTTTGTCTCTTTTCAACTTAAAAGCTGTTGGCAAATTAAAGTGTTGTGATACAAAATGAAACTTGTTCGTAAAAAGGCTTTGCTTTTTGCTGTAATGTGCGTGGCGTGTGCTTCCATAGCACGGAGTGACGAAGCAGATGGCGATGTAACCTTCGAGTTGGACAATGGTTGCACCATTACAAGAAGACCAGCAAACTCAACAGCACCTCCTATGTAAGTATCATGCTCTTTATCAATTCCAGGCGTTTTTAAATAGAATAAGTAACCATTTTCCACAATTCTGTGCTACTTTCTTATCTTAATTTTGGATGTTTAATATAGACCTTGGTACGGGATGCCCCTACCTCATCTGAACTGCTCAGGGGCCAATCTCACTAGGTTGGATGTTGAAGGAGTCGTCAACGACACAAAGAGCATTTCCTTGTCATATAATGACATGATTGAATTTCATGTTGATGATTTGATCAAGTTTCCTGGGGTGGAAAAGGTAGAGCTGAAAGTTAATCAGCTGATTCGGGTCATTCCATCGCAAAGAAACCCTCGGGCAGTGATGAAGTCGGTACGCTATCTTTCCCTCACGTAAGTGTCTCCGGCTAAGCCACTAATATAGTCGGGTGTCGGTTTTTAACATCTAGTGCGCTTTTTAGTAGTCAAGGAGTCATGTAGCAACAAAAACCGCAAGTTTTGTTTGCTAGAATTCTACTACAGGTGATTTCTCACAGCCTCCAGTGCCTTTACTGTTCGACATTTTAAAAGTTTTCCAAATGGAAAAGTTCGCCTTTGTTGGAAACCTGGCTTTGCCAGAAATGGTCTGTTCCAATAGAGTTTTCAGTTTTTGCAAGTGGTGGCTGAAAAAATAGTCTTTGGGAACAAAAGGTTGCTGTAGATTTTTGATTGGTAACTGAAAAAAGTCTTAAAAAAGTATTACCCGATTTAAAAACTTCAGTCGGTTTGATACTGCTGGTCAGATTTGGGTTCCGGTTACATTTCATGTGTAACATATAGTTTGTTTTCTATCTCATGCAGGCACAACAAATTGACTGAAGTCCCCAATGAAGCTTTGAGAAGCTTTCCGGATTTAAAATTCCTGGTTTTATTTAGCAACTCTATCACAAAATATCGAAAGAATGACTTTCGCTACAACAAAAAAATTGAGGTAGACTAGTTTCCCTTTTTTGGTGAAAATATTATGCAATTAATACATAAAAAGTGCTCTATACCAACAGTTTCTGTATTTGGGACCAAACCCGGTTGAAACTTTTGAGGACAAGTTTCTCGAAAATATGAATCTTACCGGGCTGAGCCTGCGCTCATGCGGTTTAACCAGTCTACCGGTGCATATTGCAAAAATGACAAGTAAGTGCCTCAACCTTTATTCCTTTTTCACTTACTGCATAGTGTTGTTGTGCTTTTCACGGTAACAAGTCGATTTTTGAATCTGCGTTTACTTTGTACTTCTACTTACCATTTGCAGCAGTACATACCTGTTTTAACTCTATTTGTGCTGATTTGGCAAATCCCTGGACAGTGAATGACTCGTTTATAACTTTCCCTTGTTTTAGAATTGGTATATCTTGATATTTCCGTCAACAAATTAACAAGTTTGCCGTCAAATTCCTTTCTGAATTGTCAACAGCTACGTTGGCTGGAACTTTCATCAAACCAGATAGACACTGTTTACCCATCTGCGTTTGAAGGTAACAATCAAGTTGAAAATTACACGTCTCCGTGTGGTTTATCTTCAATAGGAAAAATTTCGGTAACGTTTCACCGTTTTTAAGGTGCATACTCTTTGAAGGCGATTGACCTTTCGGACAATTTAATAACTGTCATTCCAAACGACACGTTCAGTAGCATAAGTAAGGAACGAGTGGAGATCGATTTGTACGAGAATCCAATTGTTTGTGATTGCAGAAATGCTTGGTTGAAAGGATGGTACAACCAGGTACGTTATAAGCAGAGCAGCAAGTTAGACGCTCTTCATTGTATGTAGTTTGACCATCTGGAAGTAACACATTCCGTAACTTTGGAAGTAATGCATTTGGCAACTTGTATTTAGCTTGTGGAGCATGACATGTCAACTGAGCTGCGATTCAAATGCGATCAACCGTTAAGAAATCATGGAAAGAAAGGTTACCAGCTCCAACTCAGCGATTTTACGTGTCAAAGCGACGATCAGCAATGGCAAGGTTTGTTTTTATTAGCAATTTTATTGGGTTGTTTAAACGCGGGAGTCGGGCAACGTGGTACACTTTAACACAAAACTTGACGAAAATATGTGCGTTAAAACTTCCCTGCTGGTAAGCTCACTGTGTACTGTTCGGTACGGCAGTGCAGCAATAATCTCCACTATTGCGTTTTTAAATTTGCAAATCAACGATCTGGCGCGCTTTTCACAATGCATGTGACACCTTTTATACTGAATTGCAGACTGTAGCGCTCCAGCCCCTGCGACCTCTTCGACAGCGGCGGTTCTCACGACGACAACAACACCCGAAGTCGACGACCCAACAGCATGTCCCGAAGGTTGCACTTGCTTCGATGAAAATGGCCGACAGTACGCACCCCCGCCCAATGCTACATCACCGAGCGCCTCACGTCGGCGAGTTCGGGGGTAGGTTTTTCTTTGTTTTATTTTTTTTTAATTTGCCAAGTCACAAAAACTGTTGTTTGCTAAAAATGTTTGTAGTGTCGATATTTAAAGATTTGTTGGTTTTCCTATTTCAGTTAAAAATCGGTTTTAGGCTGCACCTAAAAATGTTTGGGTAGAGCAAATAAAATTTTAAAATTTAGCGTACGGCACAACTGTAATCTAAAACCATTTGAAAAAACATACTTTTTTCCAATATTGCATTTAGGGCATGGCAACAAATTGGTGCAATTAAGGTATTTCTTGCCATTTCAGGTTTCGCTACAGGACATTTGCGAAACTCAGTGTGAGTTGTATTGGGGTTGGATTGACGCGGATTCCATTTAAAAAAATGCGCTCCGACACAAAGGCGATTATTTTTTCGGATAATAAAATTGTGACACTCGACTTGAAAGAACTTGAGAAATTTAAAGATTTGGTCATATTGGACCTTAAAAGTAAGAAGGATGAGATGGCGAATGTGCTCAAACGCTCTTAAACCAACTTATTTTATACACAGGGAACCAGATAAAGTCAATAAGAGGTAACCCAAAGATGGTCCTTAAAGAGGTCACCCTGATAAATCTTCGCTTTAACAATATCACCACAGTAAATAGCGGCCATCTACAGTCCTTTCCCAACCTTGAAGTTGCGGTACTTTATCACAACCAGATCAAGTACTTTCCAGACAATCTGTTTGTCAAAAATCCGTAAGTGACAAAAATACATCTCGGTTTCGTTTTATCATCGTTTTTATCGCTTCTTTCCTCAATATAGAAAAGTAAACCGCGTCTACCTCGGCCCGAACCCTATCAAGACGTTCAGATTCCACTTTCTCAAAGCACTTGACATTTACAGCTTGTCGCTACGAAACTTATCGCTGAAGTCAGTTCCACCCGAAATCGCTACCATGGTACGAAATTGTTTAACTGCCCTTCGTGATATATTTGACAGGTTTTATTTCTGTGCAGAAAAACCTTACCTATCTTGATGTAAGCGACAACTCCATCACATCTCTGCCAAATGGAACGTTCTCAAATACAAACGCTCTCTACCGCCTCGTACTGGAAAACAACCAAATTGCGGCAATCGGAGTCAATGCTTTCAAGTATAGGCTAAGTTTATGTTTAACTCGACTGCAAACCAAATCTTCAAAATTTTTCAAGGAACAAACCGGCCCACTTAGTGTTAGTGTGATGACTTTGTTTTGTTCACAGTGGTGCTACGCTCCTTCAATGGCTTTATCTTTCTGAAAATAAAATTAAAACGCTCCCTGCTGGAGTTTTCTCGAACATCAGTCAGGAGAGATTGAAAGTTGAACTGTGGAGCAACCCGATGGTTTGTGATTGCAATTTGAAATGGTTCAAGACGTGGATTGAGGAGGTATTGCATAATAGTTGTTTCGCCTGGTTGAGTCAAAACTTACACCCGCACATACCCATTGACGTAACCACAAACTGCGAATGGTGCGATAAGTTTCTGGCAAGAAACATTGTGGTTATAGTGACACCAGAGAAGATAAAAATTGTTTGTAGAAGATTAGGCATATAGTGTAGAAAACACACAACCGCACACTTTGGCCATTTTGGACCAACCTTACACAGTGCTTCAGATTTGCAAGTAGGTTTCTGTTTAATAAAGATCTTTGTACANTGAAATGGTTCAAGACGTGGATTGAGGAGGTAAAACATAATAGTTGTTTCGCCCGGTTGAGTTAAAACTTACACCACATACCCATTGACGTAACCGCAAACTGCGAATGGTGCGATAAGTTTCTGGCAAGAAACTTTGTGGTTATAGTGACACCAGAGAAGATAAAAATTGTTTGTAGAAGATTAGGCATATAGTGTAGAAAACACACAACCGCACATGTTGGCCATTTTGGACCAATCTTACACAGTGCTTCAGATTTACAAGTAGGTTTCTGTTTATTAAAGATCTTTGTACATTATTTTTGACAGACTGAGGAACGCGACCCAACCACTGACGTACGATTTATTTGTACGGCGCCATCCCGTGTTCACAATAAAAAATCGGACGAACTGACACCTGAAGACTTCGTGTGCGAAGATACAGACAAGGACGATGACGGATCTAACGCTTGTAAGTCCGAACGTTAATACTTTTAACATAAATTGAATTGGATTGAACCTTTGATGGTGCATTGAGGTGAATGGTATGGTGGAGAAATAGTTCCAGGTTTAATCTTGTTCAACCAAATAATAAATCATTACCAAACTTGTTGCCATTGAACGCTTGAAGCCCGGGACGATAGTGGACTGTGAGTCAAAAACACTGCGGGCTGCAGTATTTTTTACCCCAGTGGCTCTTTTGCATGTAATTTAGGAAAATCACAAGTACGTTATAGTTAGCCAGTATAACTTCATAAGGAGCTAATTACAGTCGAACTCCTTCACACACATTACATTGTTATCCTGTCTGGGACAGATATGGTCAACCATAAAATTGCACTGTTTTGTAGTATCGTGTCCAGTGTGCAAGGTGCCTGCCGGATCGATCGCACTCACTGTGCTTCTAACCTTCCTGGCAACTGCAATTTGCTGCTGTGTTGCGTGGCGATGCACGTTCAAGAGGAGATACGGCGAACTAATACAGTACGCAAAACAGAGGGACAACTACGGTCAAATGGACGACATGTGAAGAGATGTAACGCTGCAAATTTTGATCTGTCGCTGTATATGTCGTTCAATTAATGTGTATAATCAAACTATTCATAACTCTGTGATTTGTACTGCTGCATTGTTTTAAATTGTGCCTTGCCCGATCCAACAAAAGCAACAAACAAGTTTGTTTTTTCTTTTTCGTTATTATTTAAACAAATTTGACTGAGGCATAACGTTTTGTTCATTTGGCTTTGTTTAGTATGCCTCGTTTGATCTGAAATTGCATTCAAGAAAAAAAAGTTCAGCTCGTTCGCATAAATGCCAAAATCATTAAACTAAAGCTTTTGAATTAAATCCGAGTGCAAGTGTCTTTCAAAAAATGGGATTTAATAAAGATATTCCCGAAAAAAAACTCTATGAAATAGGCCAAGAACGCGTCGAGTTGGATCAACGGTTATTTTTTTAACCTGAAAAGAAACAATGACGATGCTACGCTACTTTAATGACCTATTAATTTTAAAAATAAAATCAAGACGCTCACAGTCTGATTTCACTTTTTCACGCAATACTCTAAGATGTAGGAAATTTCGCGTAGGTGCGGCTACATTAAAAAACTTCATTTGCGTGCAAGTGCGTTCCACTTACAGAGGACCTCTCAACGCGTAGAAGTTCGCGCTGCTCCGACCCGTGGTGACGTCACAACTACTTCCTGCGCGTCGATGCGGCGCTTTCTCACAGTGCAAAGAACAAGCAAACAAGCGACCCGGGGCGCAAAGCATTCCCACGGAAGTGCGCTTGGAATAGGAAACCGCCGATGCCGCGATTCTGGGTGGAAATTACTGCCACTTGAGTCATTGCGCCCCTGCATCCGCACGACACACAAGACGCCCCGGGTAGCGTTGTAGGAACAAAGGAAGACTGGAAGAGAGTCAGGCCAAAGATGCATTTTGGTTTCAGCCGTCACAAAGAATAGCCGCATAGTTGTTGAAAATTAGGTTAAACAATGTTTAGGAACAAAATAGGTTGGATCGTAGCGCAAGCATTAAGGTCTTAAAAATAATAGAATCGCGTTTTGCTTTCAGGGTTAATGCCACCTTTCCAGCATAGCGTAGAATAAAAGTAAACGTTTGTTTGCCTTTTTGTTTGGAGTGCAACATGGGATTACTAAAAGCAGCTTTGGTGTTGGGGATATTGATATCCTGTTCGTTTGGAGGTGAGGTCCTTTAATTTGCAATTTTGGAGCCCAAAAAGCAGACATAAGCGTAGTGTACAAACACGTACATAAAAAATGGCGTACAAATCCACTATTAAAAATATATTTCTGGGATACAATCTTTCTTTTCTTGATGTACTTTTAGTCAATTGTATGCGAAAGTTGTGCAACGTTTACATTTTCTAGGTCGAGTTGGAACCACAAGGCAACGACAAGTTCGCTCAGGTGACACCGTAAAATTGCGATGTCAAGGGGATGCTTTTGGTCCACAAGTCGGACTTCAATGGAGTTTTCCAAAATCCATGTCTTCAAACGGTCGCGGAAGCGTCATGCCCACTAAAACTGAAGTCAGCGGCGGAAAACTAATATTTAGAAGCTCGCTGAAGCTCAATAACGCAACGTCGGAAGACACCGGCTATTACGTGTGCAAATACAGGCTGCAGAGCAACGACACCAGTGAAGACTGGGACCAGTCCGAAAACGCAGCCTCACAAAACTGGATCAAACGGGTTTACCTTTATGTTTACGGTAAGTTTCAAAACCAAACCAAAGCTGATAGGGTGTAAAGACCGTAATGCACCAAACCTCAAAATGTGTCGAAACCAAAGGCGCAAAATGCCAAATATATCCTATATAAGTAGTCCTGACATGGTTCGGAGAACCGTTTTTTGACGCTTCGAAACACCTGGAGAGAGTAGTAGTCAAACAAACAGCGGACAGCTGACTACTTTAGTTGGTCAGTTGTCAAATTTCAGGCGTTGCTTTTTAATTTTAAAAAGTTTGGCCCTAAACCGAACCACGAAAAGGCATTATTTGGCCGTAATGTTTCGGTCAATCAAAACAATGTTGCATTACAATCAAAGAGCAGTGTGTCTAAACGCTTGTTAATTGCAGATGGCAGGACGTTACTTCTCGATGTGCCTGGAAAAGTAGAAGCAAACACCAACAAAGATGTCGTGGTGCCCTGCAGGCCAACCAGGGAAGACGTGGCCGTCGGTTTGTCAAAATTGGGGGATGTTACACCAGCAAATAGGGTATGGGTATGCCACGAAAAATTTGTCTGTACTTCATCGGTGTTTCATGCATCAATTTTGTGCTTTTAAAGTTGTCGTATGATCCAACTGTTGGCTTCACTGTACACAACGCGACTGACTACGATGAAGGGTTGTGGAAATGTACAGCAACATATCAGGGAACAAAACAGTATCGCCGGGTTCTCGTCACTATCAATAAAGGTACTTGCCTTATCACAATCACCGCGCGCAGCATAAGGACAGGACAGCAACGCTGAGGATTTTTACGTTGTAGAAACCCAAAAAGGAATGGGAGAGCTGTTGATCAAATCCGACAGCTACGCTTTCCTTTCGCATAAGATTCGTGTTAGATGCGAAGTTGATGTCCCGATCGGCCAACCGGTGACGTTTGAATGGATTGCACCAAATGGACGCAACCTCACTGGAAGCGACTTGGTGCGTCTTTTTTTGTGTGTGTTCCACAACTTAACCTTATAGAGTCGTTCATGTCTGTTGTTTAAACGCATCAGTCCCCAATATTGTAAATAAGAGATTTATTGTAGCTTGTTGTACACACTATATCTATACTGGGATTGTCTGGGTTCAAGCTTTTTATTAAAACTGTTACGTATGTTTGCAGATAACTTACATTAAAATTCCTGCGGAAAGCAACGGTATGGACGTATGGCGAAGCAAGCTAACGTTGCCGAGTGCAAGCCTTAACGACAGCGGCACTTACATCTGCGATGCCTTGTACGATGGAAAACGCAAGATGGCCGAAACCGACATTGTCGTGTACGGTAAGCACCAGGGAGTCTCGTTACCCCATTTCCGAAGGCGTTTATATTTAACAACTTTGGTCGTCTTGTTACAGAAACTCCGTACATAAAAATTACCGATTGGCCGGCGGGTGGAGAGAATCAGACGCGCCTGAACGGCGTCAAAGGATACGAAGTGGCGCTTAATTTTTCCGTTGACGCTTATCCTTCTCCGACCTTTTCGTGGCACAACGGGAGCACTTTGCTTCGCGCTGATACGAGGATTGCTATTAAAAACTCCAACCTCCTTATTCGTGATGTCGGGTATGCTGACGAAGCAATATACACCCTGACGATATCGAATCGCGCAGAGACCGTACGGCGGCAGGTTTTTCTCCATGTAGTTGGTAAGAATCTTTTGCATGGGTTTCGAGTTCGCTAGTACCAAATTAATTATGTTTATGACTTACAGAACCTGAGAAGCCAAAAATACTCGAGATAGCTGAGGAGGCTGTTGCGGACCTCGGGTCGGATTATTTGGTGGTTTGCAACGTCACTGGTGTTCCCACACCTGAGATTGTGTGGTTTCACAACGACTTCCCAATTCCTGAAGGTTTACCACACAACTCTATTTTGTTACTTTTAAACATCACTTAAGTTGCTTATTTACATATATCTGCAATCATAGTTACGTCTGGCGAGCTCAGAATCACAAGAGTTCAAGCAGAAGATGGGGGAAAGTATACTTGCCGTGCACGTAACGGATTCGGTGAAGCAAAACGTCACCAAATCTTGCATATCAACGGTAAGAGGAGTACTAGATCTCTCAACCACTTTTCCATCAGTGCAACGCCCGCTATTACACACAAAACGTTGTTGCAGACGCAAACCAGCTTTATCACATCCTATTCTCCTCCTTGGCGACGGTAATGTTTCTTACTTTGGTGTGCACAGCATGGATGCTCGTAACGAAGAATCGTAGAATGAAGAAGGTACGTCAACGTGGCTTGGTGTGAACAAGCCCAACACAAACACTACGAAACTCTGAAAATCATTTTTACAGCTCCAACGACAATTGAGGCTGGAGCAGAAATATCTGGTGCCGGTGCTCGACATCAAACAGATGCCAGTCGAGGAGCATGCGCAGTGCTTGGCTTACGATCCCAAGAAATGGGAGTTCCCGAGGGATCGCCTGAAGTTTGGCAAAACTCTTGGCCGCGGTGCGTTCGGCAAAGTAGTGCAGGCGACCGCCTTTGATCTCGAGCGATCCTCATCCTGCAAGACCGTGGCTGTGAAAATGCTTAAAGGTGAGAAATTGTTTTTATGTGAACAAACAGCAGGCGCGCGTGTACTTTCCTCCAAGCTCGACGCCGTCCGGATCAATGCTATTTATGTGCGCGACATATTTACCTTTGTGTATTTCCAACTGAGAAAGTCGTCGCTTGAACTTGCTCATATTTAGCTCCCGTCACTCAGGGACATCCTTGGGCTGGTTTGCCCTTGTGTTATTTGGGTTTCAATATTCGTGGTATAGCTTCCGCCTTGGAGTCAGCGTGACATTGCTGTGTGCCCCTGGTCGCGCGCCATAGGTCCTTGGCGAGTCACAGGTTTTCACACTGCCCAGCCCCGAGTCCGATAGGAACATACTGATCAGCTTAACCGCACAATCTACGACCAATACTTGTTCCATATATGGAGTGGCGCCGTAAGTCTGCCTCGATTGGTCACATTTTCCAATACGGCAATCGGAAACTATCCACAGCGCTGCTTCCCCGTTGCTGCCCAAACTCCGATCCAATCTGACATTTACATTGGGCACTTTGCGTAAGCGCTACGTCACGCGACCAAGTGTTCACACAAAATGTAGTTACAAAAACAAGAAACTAAGGGCTATTTTGCATGTATGTTCTAAAAAGAGTAATAGGGCACGGTATTTGAAGCAATTCCGTGCGGACAGCAATTGCAAAGCGAACCCACGCGGATCAATTTGATGTGTTTCCTCATCCGCGCAGTTGCGGTTGTAATTGCGTTAATTGGCATCTGGAACAAATGTAATTGCAATCAACTGTGGAACTTTTTTTGCAGTGGGATCCCGAAACAGCGAATACAGCGCGTTGATGTCGGAACTGAAGATTCTTATTCATCTTGGCCCCCATCTGAACATCGTCAATCTGTTGGGAGCTTGTACCACAAAAGACGGTAAAACACATTTTTTGTAACATCGTTAGCGTTTTGCCGCATTTGCGCAAAATCATCATTTAAAAATGTTCAATTCTAGGTCCACTGATGATCATTGTGGAGTACTGCCGCCACGGCAATCTGTCCACTTACCTAAGAGGCATGCGAGATTGTTATGTCGGCGGACGAGCTGATGGAGCCGAAAAGAAAGAGCTTAGTAACGACACAAAGAAATGTCGACTCCTGAGCGAGGACTCGACCGACGATGGCGCCTTCTCGGGCCTGGAGAACGACAGATCGAGCTGGTTAACTGATAAGCGAGTGAGTCGGGCTTCTTGCACGAGCGCAGCCGACACTGTGGCATCCCAAGAATGCGAGATCACTGGTCAGGCCAACTTGTCAAGGTAAAGGTTGTTTTAGAATGCTTTGTGATGTCTTTCAATCCAAGTTATGTGGCTTTATCAAGGTGTTGAAAGCAAAAGCGCATTCAGTTTTTGAATGGAATTTTTAAATCATGGCGGTGTCTTTAGACACACCCACTTCACGAGCCGAATATTTTTCCAATTGTGATTATTCATCCAACATAACATCGTTGACTGTCTCGGTGACAAAGCGTCAGGTGGTTATTTTCACTCATATTGACTAATGAAATGCTATTGCAATTTCAGCGGGTGCGAAGATAGCAGGATGAGTTTGCGAAAGGCGTCGGAAACGAATGAAGACGACAAGGAGAAAAAGGACGAGAAGACAACGCTCACCCTCACTGATCTTCTTTCGTACAGTCTTCAGGTTGCCAGAGGAATGGAGTTTTTGGCATCAAAAAAGGTGAATATCATTTCAAGTGTACCTTATACTAAAAAGTATGAGTTTTGTTTTCACTTTGTTACTTGGTTAAAATCAAATGGCAAACTGCGTTTAAAGACGAACTGTAAACGGTAATTAATCCTAAAGACTAACATTTCAGTTCAGGCAATGACTGACGCAAAAAAACACGTTCGGGAGTCTCCGCAAGTCACCAAAAGCTTTGTTTATTAGTTCATTTAAAACGTTTTGTGAATCAAAACTACATTGCGATAAAATTTATGATGTCAGCGCATGGGAGTTCGCAGACAGTCGGTCGCCTCGTTTCCTGCGTTATTCACAATTGGGGGGTGAAAGTTGGTGCGCATACGTGTGGGAAAGTTACCTTCTCTTCTCCACTTGGCATCGGCGAGCGCGCAATCGCCAATCGGCGAATACGCGGTGATTGTTTTGCAGGAAACTCATTTGTCAAATATCCTCACCGTGAACTTTATTTCGGCCCTATCTCGTACTTTGGCTCGTCTCGCAACGTAAAACTAATCGATTGTTCGATTGTTTGTTGCCTTCGCATGGAAATATGGCAGTCCGAATTTGGCTGACGATGTGTGATAAAAGACCGATTTGCCAAATAACACCTATTATGCGCTACAACCAGAGAACAATGTCGCCAGTGCCGTATATAGAATCCACTTGTACTTAAATGATAAACAAAAGAACTTGTGTCATTACAGTAACCAATGTTATCGTGAGGCAGCACGTTTGAAACGTTGTTTAAACGTTTTTACCTTTGCAGTGCATTCACCGGGACTTGGCGGCAAGAAACGTGCTGATCTCAGATTACCAAGTTGTCAAAATTTGCG
The DNA here is from genome assembly GCA_008931825.1 of Phallusia fumigata. Taxonomy (NCBI): domain Eukaryota; kingdom Metazoa; phylum Chordata; class Ascidiacea; order Phlebobranchia; family Ascidiidae; genus Phallusia; species Phallusia fumigata. Next base: position 36,671 of record QXVZ01011827.1, on the reverse strand, counting down.
ACTTCGGGCTTGCTAGGGATGTCTACAAAGATCCTGATTATGTCCAAAATGGCGAGGCGCGCCTGCCTATCAAATGGATGGCACCCGAATCAATCTTTGACAAGATTTACTCCACAAAAAGCGACGTGTAAGTTCCGGACACATTTTCACGACGATAAATGACAACCAGTTGTTGAACGACGTTTAATAATCAGGTGGTCGTTTGGAGTCTTGCTGTGGGAAATATTTAGTCTTGGTGGCTCGCCCTATCCCGGCATACAAATGGACAAAGATTTCTGCAACAAACTGAAGCGAGGTGTACGAATGAGCAAACCGGAATACTCCTCAGATTCGGCGTGAGTTAAATTGGGAATACTTGTAGTTTGTTTTAGATGGACAATTTGGGTTAAAATTGTTGTTAATTTTGTTAGGTATTCTAACATGCTAGCTTGTTGGGCAAACCAGCCAGAAGAACGACCGACGTTCACTAAATTGTGTGAAGAACTTAGTGATGTGTTGCAAGCTGAAGCCGGACATGTAAGTCGAATTCGTATGGAATCTTGATGTGTGTAATCATTTTTTATGATATACAAAGCCCAGAAAGAATATCGGCCAATAAAGTTTAGATATTCAAGTTGAGTTTTTTGTGTAAGAAACTATAAACAGTATACAAACGGCATAGCATGTTCGCTTCTGTAGAGAAGCAAATCAGTTACATTGCCAATGCTTTTGCAGGAGTATCTCGACATTCTGAAAATCATCGAGGGGGCAGCAGACGGAAAAGTTCCACTGCGTGGTGTAGGACCACAAAAGTCACCAGAGGAAACTTTTGATGTCAACAAATGCAAATCGGTGGACGCCGAACCATGCACGTCATGCGAAACAGTCAACTACACAGATGTGCAGGTAATGTGTGGGCATTGCGGACAACCACGAGATCCACCTGTTGTATTCACGTCGGCTACTTTTTATCAGGTGGAATCTCTAAAGAAGCAGGAGGCTTTCGCGAAAGAAAAGCCGAATAGATCATCTGGTGTGACACAAGTTGAAATATCACACGAGAACGTATCTATGCGCAATCAGTTCACCGATGATGGTAAGATAGTAATTTAGAAAAAATTAAAACACTGAACTGTCAGGTCGTTTATCAACCACTGAATAGAATAAAAACATAAATTTTAACATTTTTATAACAATGCCTTTTGCAAACTTTTCGCCTTAAATTTTTGGCTGATAAACAACACCTAATTCTGTAAAAAAACTACGACATTGTAACATTTCCTTTCCAGGTTGTTTGTCAGAGGACAGTGGACTTTGCACAAGCACCGACAGAAATCTGCTGTACGTTGATACGAGCAGCTTCAGATCGTTGGATACTTGTTCCGCAGCATCGTGCGACGCACCGCCCCTCTACGATGAAGTCATCGCATCGAGAAGTAACCAGTTCTAAAACCTGACAAAGAAAATAGAATCACGCTAGAGCCGTGTTCCTGCGCCACTACTCTGTGGCTAAACTGCTCCTTGTTGCACATCGCGGGCCTTCACATTCTTACAACAGAGCTTCGAGCTGCCAATCTGCGCATGGAACGCCCCGAACAAAATTGCAGTGAACAGAAAGTGGTTTTCCATTCCATAAATGTTGCGCTTCAAGGTTTGTTTGCGCTCCGTTTTCGCAGACCGTTGCCGATTTTGATGCGAGGCGTTCGCCATTATTGTTGTACATATTGTCGAATAAACAAAGAATACGCGACTCCGGCAAGTATACGACTTCTTTGTACTCTGTCCTTCAGAGGCGTCGATAAGCAAAAGGAAAGATACTGTAATGAAGGTAAAAAGCCGATGCGAAATTCGGGGCGGAATTTATGGAGAGAAAGGTCGAGTATGTACTAAAATGCAGCGACACAACAATGAAACAACGACATATCCAGTCCACGTCAACAGCCCAGAATGGCTGTGGAATCAAATGGCACTAGCAAGTGTAATACAAACCTGTGTGACGCAGCACGACTAGTGCGTCTATTCTCTCCCTTCACAGCGCTAAAAACGGGTAGCAGAATAAAATAAAAGTAAAAGCATACGAGGCAGATTTTCTGGAATTTTGCTAAGCAGTAGATGAGGGCTAAAACACCTGTCTTGTTTTTTCCTACGTCAAAAGTGCCTACCACACGAGTATCCTATAGCGCGCTAGTTGTTGGCTGCGCGTTGTAACAAATTGCTGATGGCCTGCTGCAGGTCTCCATTGACCCGACTGAGCTCGGCTTCGGCTTGTGATCGCTTGAAGCCCATGTCGAGAAGCTGACGAATTTTATCGTTGAACGCGGCTGGGGAAAAATCGTTCGTTGTTCCAGTCGGTTCCTGGGTCGGTTCGCCGGATGAGTGCGCCGAGTTGGACTCGGACGTTTCACGCTTGACCGCTTCGGCAGCAGACTCCTAAAACATTTTTTGCGTTAGGTTTCTTTGTTGACATAAAAGTGACAGGATAGCACAAAAATAAAAGCTACTGAACGTTGGGAGGTTTTGCAACACAAAAGAGTAAAACGGTACATGAAGACAGACCAAGAACATAAAATTAGGCTTTTAATATGATGTTGGATATACGTGCGAACAGATTTTTTCCCGTCCAAAGTATTGCAAAAACAAAACACACGATGATAAGCCCCTGGTAAATGTACAGTAAAACATGGCAGGCACAGCTGCGACTTCCACATCTTAATTACCAAAAACAAGAAGGTCAGTCACAAAAATCACTGTTATATAAACACGCACAGCTGGTTGATGTTCAAGTTTGTTGATATATTGTAACATGCAGACATCTGAGACATATATTGTAATGTAATATGTTGTCAATTTTAAGCAAACTGCCTTCTTATTAGTGAATTTGAACATTAACAAAAAATGTTTTAACATAATTTTACCACAGATAACTAGTCATGAGCATCTTGACCTGTCTGCTTATCTTGGCACTCCACAGCAAGTTAAAAATGCAGCAGGTTATAAAAACTTATTTTGCATTGTAGTTTTGTTAAACGTCACAGAAACATCAGAGAAAAAAGACTGCATACTTAAAGTCAACATTGTTTGTGTTGTCAATACCAGTGTTTGTGCAGTTTGACTTTAAAAAAATGAGCGCAACAAGCATATTTTGACCAAACACCACCATGTGTTTGCTTTTTAATAAATCCAAGTTGTTGTATAAATACATACCATCAGAGCTTTATTAATTTCATCCTCTTCATTTCCATTACTAGTGGCTGCTTCCTGAGATTGCTCAGGATTATTGGGATCATGCAAACGACCATGTGAAGGCAATTCATTTTCAGACAGAAATTTGGTTTGTGTTTTAGTGGTGCCTATTGTGAGCGTGCTTTCCCTCAGATCAATAACACATATGTGCCTGGAGTAAAAACAAGTTGTATTGTAAAGTTCAAATGTTCTACATAAAAATCTTTCAAAATTTAATTTATCTACACAAAAAACATGTTTACAAGTGCTGAATATCTGTGCAGCACTGGTATCGCTTCTTTTTGCCATTTTATCACTATTTTTAATTTTGTTTTATTCCTACTTGAAAGTGTGACTGTGGTAAAGTTTTGTACTAGGTTTATTAATAAATATCAGCTGTACCTGCGAAGCATGTCCAACCCAAGTAAGACATCCATTGGTTGATTTTCCAAAACAGAAAATGAGCATTGTAAAAAAACATTTTCAATCTGAATTTGAGCCATGTGAATTCGACCAAGTATTTTTTGTGTTCCCACACCTTTTGCGATCCCCGCCCATCGTTTGTCAACTAAACGCATGATATTGCACCTCTGTGCACAGTTTTTACTCATAATGGTCATTTGTGCACCAGTATCAACAAAAGCTGGAAACAAACATAAGTGTTGTTATTGAATTTTAAATACCTTTACCAAGAGAAAATTTTTTGATTTTTTACTACACCTTTCACATAGTGTCCATTAACTTTTAGATTGATCCACAGCATTACAACTTGACCAAAGCTTTCTGGTGCTTCCTCAATAGCCATGTTCATGTTTTCTTCAATGTTTTTTCGTTCTATTTCTTCTGCAATTTTCTGTTGTACTTCAAGATCCATTGGATCAGAATTTAATAATCTGATTTTTTCTTGCTCGGCCTTTTCTGTAGCCTCTCTAAAATATAATGCTTTTTTGGTTATTGCGCCTTGTAACAAGTCCACACAAAAACTATCAAGTTCAAATTCTAGTGTGATTTGTGGCTAAACTTACAATTAAAGTTACACTGATAGAGTGTTGGGTTTCACCATATTGCAATTTCACCTCACAATATTGTCCAACCCAATTGAAAAAGGTATAAATTATCTTTTATTGGATATTTACCCATATTTACATAGGGTTGTTATGGCTTCTGCAGGCAGAAATGCATGTGTCCCCACACTAAGGAGTAGATTATGCATTTTTCTAGATATGTATCAACAGCACCAGATATTTTTACAGAATTTTATATGTTTCATAAATGATTTGGTAGTAATAACATTCAAATATAAAGGAAGTGGAATAACACCACTACCACCTATATATAGCATTTGGCAAACTAAACAACCAACTGCAATGAACCAACCTAAAATCTTTAAAAATTTAAAGCCGTTCAGACTTAGTTTCAAAATTGCTAGAGTGGACTACAAGGCAACAGATCAAAAAAGCTAGTGACGTGTCATTGTACCATCAGTTGCGAATTAGAAAAGTAATTGATGAGAATAATTAAATTTTTATTTATTTAACACTACTTGCACAAAAACATTTTGTTTGTGGTGTTTGCACAATATAATATGTTTTACCATTTTGGGGCAAGCAGGGTAATAACTAAAGCTTTTGGGTCAACTAATGGCACACCACCACAAACATATCTACCAGCTGTAAAGCCGTTTATCCAAATCTTTTTAATATGTCATGTTAAAAATGATTGGACAAGCTATAGGGAAGAAAAAATAGAGAGAAGGCACTGTGTTCTACAATTATTTTGCAGTCAAGTTTAATACTGTTTTTAAAAATATTTGCATGATCTCAAAAACACATTATGGTAGAGGTTATCTATGGTTATGAAATTGGTACCTAATTTGTTGCATATGCTCTGCAAGCTTTGCATAATCTCCCTTTTCAATTGACTCAGCCAGGGTTGGATTTCTTTCCTTAAGCAATGCCAAGTCATGAGGATTATCAAGAAAAAATTGTCGAAGAGTGTTAGGATTTTGAAAATCTGGACGACGAGGTGCTCTCATTGATGGTGGCGTTGTATGTTGTGATGAAGACCCTGGAACCTGCAAATTAGAACTTTATTAGGAATGAGCATGACCCATTTGCAACATACACATTCTCAAGGTGCCTGTAAAGAGACAGGTTGATTTGAATAAAAGTCGGATATAGTTGAAAAAGAAGCAACTGGTCTTATAAAATTGAGGTACACTGGCAAGTAAAATATGCCGCCCAACAAAAAAATCTTTATTTTCTTCAGGTTCTCACAGGTTAATGTGCAACAAACCATAAAACATTATTTGTTAACATTGTGACAAAAAAGATCATGAAACATGGAAACATCAAAGTAAAAGCCATATATGCCTTGAAACAACAATTGCTTTGTGTTTAATACAAAACTAAAAGTTTTGACTTTGACTGTTATGATGCACTATGTCCAGACTAGTATCCAATATAGTTTTACTTTTTGTCGACAAAAACATAGTATATGTTCATATGAAGTACCTGTATACTTGAGAAGTCAAGATTTGGTAACTTAGCAGGGGTTGGTCCACTTGGAAAGAGGTTTGGAAGTGAAGAAGCAGGGATACCTTGCTGAATAAGAAACATATCATGTGTTGCAACATTATAGGCCTTGAGTGTTTTTGTATCATCTGATAGATGCTGGCTGTTTAGAAATACTTTCATGTCCTTTGGGTTCACGCCACATTCAGGAGAACACATCACTTTAAAATCTTCAAGCGTCAAATCAGAACCAACTTCTATGCTGAAGTGAATATCCAGCGATGGCACATAAACATTAACCAACATTTTGTCTGATATTTTAAAAAAAGAGGTCTATGACAGAAAGATAAGTCAAAAAGATAAAACAGATGGGAGATGGCCTGACAAAATCAGGTTTGTAACACAAAGCTAATGTTTTATAACACAGTGTTTTCTCTGTATTTTTGCCATCTCAAAATAAGGTCTTCAACAAAAAGCATTCGTGTGCATGATGAGTTGCTGCTTAGGAAGACTATTCGAGTCATTTTAGGCCAAGGGGCGTTTTAAGGAATAACAGTGACACGGTGCGAAAATGCGTTTTTGAAGTCTACAACAACAGAATTATCCCCGATTTATTCTCTGTAAAAAACACAACCTATCTTATTCAACAGCTCAAGGCACTTCTCTGCTATTGTTAAATGTTAACTCACAAAAAAATTATCTTACAAATACAACATCCCGTCTCGATCGTTCCGTCCAAATTCGTTACAGCGAGAAAATGTGGGTTTTTGTGCTTTTGTATTTTTCTGGTTTGGAGGTAACATGATTTTACCACAAGGTTTATTATCGCCGTTGGTCCGAGTCGGACACATTACTTACTACTTGGATATAAGTTTAAGTGATCGGTATTTACACCAAATATACTTTTTGAACCTGTCAACAATTGATGCAGTGTTTTAATTCTAACCATTGTTTAAGAAGGGATACTTTTTCTGAAAGGTCGAACGTTACCATTATTAAATGATTAATCTGATCTGACAACAAACCTACCATGCACATAGCTCTAAAGACTCAGGACGTATTTAGATTTAATGAGGCCTATGGGTCGCCAAAGTCGGCCACAAACTGTGGCAAAGAAGGGGTCCCTTAGTTAGATAATTTTTTGAATTGTTTTCAGAAATTATTTATTTTACTAAACTGTGCACGTTAATGAAGTGGGTGGTACTTTGGTATTCCCCGGACAGTTTTTACTTTTTTTACTTTTTACTAACACGATATATGGTTTCAAAAAGTCTCAGTAGAACGACACGATTAATTAGTGAAACATTTTCAACGTTGCAACAAACGCTGGTGTCATTATCAAGAATGATTTGACAAAGCTAAGTTCAACTGGAAAAAAGAACCAGGATTTGTCATTAAACTGATTGGGCTGAGAACTAAATTTACACAACATAAACTTATAAAATGCTGATTGCTGTACAGTTTCGGTCTTTGCAAAGTCTACTTTTTTCGAAAGGCATCACTCCAATTTTGACTGTAATCCAATCCTGCCAAAAAGGTCAAAAGTTGTGGTGTGGTTAAGGGATGTTTAATACAGATATCGCAGCCTACATGTAGAGCACCAGTTCGTTTAGCAACAGCTGATCAGAAATAGTAATAGGTCAACAATAAATAGTCATGAGCGTTCACTTAGATGACATACAGAAATGATTACAGTAACAAATAAACATGGTTGCGTACGACATCAAAACACTGCGATGAATTTGGCTTCATTTTCCGATTTCTGCAGCAAAGCAAAAAAAACACTGAAAAGGAACACTTGTCTGAAGCGCCAAACGGTTATAATCAGTGGAAACACATATTTACTAGCAAATAGGAATACTGTAAGCAGCGTAGGGTAGGGTAAGCCTACAGAGCGGTGACAATACAGTGTGAAACATTGGCTCTAGCCGAAGGTAACAGTGGAACGACCGCCTGGTGGTTGGGCACAGCGAATTCCAGTTGCGTTGCGAGCTGGGCCCAAATGTGGCTCGCTGTCGGTTTCGTCATTCCGATCTTTTCCATTGGCCAAAACTGGCGCTGCTACGTTGCCGAGCGACTTTAAGTCCTCGTTGCTGGTTTCCTTCTTGTCGCCGTTGCCTATTTCTTCCCCTGTTATCGGGTCTCTGCGTACTATTAAAAATAGACGAAAGAACATTGGCGTTGCATCTATCAGTTTATTCACATGTACAAAACGGGTCACAACACAATGTTTGCGCGAAGTTTGCTTATACACGGTACTTGTCGGGACGTTAAACGTGATCATGCGCATTACTAAACGCTGTGCACAGGCTAAACATGGATGGTAGTTTAATGATTAATAAAATAATTGTTACAAAATCAAAGCTTGTGCTTTATATTACGTTTTTTGTTTTCATTGCTGATGGGTTAAAGTCCGAAGACCACAGTGCGGTCGAGGAGGGTTTTGAAAACACTTTTGATTCGGTAATGGCACTTTTCTTCACACAGTAAGAACGCGAGGCTGTGGGATTCTGATCACAGGACCACAAAAGGGTGGGATTGTTACTTGCGGACATGGCCATTGACTGGTACGTGTTACTAACTTTTACTTTCTCTTTTACGGGCAATATGCTTTGATGCTTTCCACTTGACATTAAAATATTGCGTTCTTTGTTCTTTTTCTGTTCACTGACCACCACCGGCTTTGTTAATCTGCGCGTCATTAAACTTCTCGCTGCGTCTGTGGTAAAAATAGGCGGGGTGTCGGCAGTGTCCACCTCGCAACAACTGCTATTAAAAACTGAGTTCTTGGCTTTCATATTCTGTTTCTTTCCCTCAATCCTATTAGTGGATGAACCATTCCAATTGGATGCAAAAGTTTTGCTAATCGGAGCCTGCCTGTGGCGCGTGCTTGGTGGTGACGTAAATATATTTAATTTGTCGTGGTTTAGCTGCTGTTTGGAAACTGGTTTCTTGTTGGTGACTGCTGGCGAAAACACAGACGACTGCAGATTTGCGTTTGCAGGCTTCACAGCTAAACAAAGTAAAAGTCTGAGTTACCTAGCTAACAAATACTTCAAGAGTCACATAGTCATGCATTGCCACACAAAGGCTCTAACATGCATCTAAAAATTTGCTAAGAACCTGTTTTGCGAATGGTTTTATAGCCAGGTTCATATTCTGCCTTTGATGGATATTCCACAGAGCAGAATATTGTTGAATTTGTAGAGTTTTTTCGGTGTCTACAAGGAGCGCTTGAAGGCCGTACTCCTGTTTCATCAAACATTGGTATATTGCTGATTTTTCTTGCAGTTTCTGTAGTTAATGTACAGAAACAAACAAGATTTTGTTTATAATACAATAACTCATAACGCCAGTAAAAAATCTCACTAAATCCAAAAATCACTATCTAAAATTTACACTAGCTGCATTTTGGATTGATTTTTAAGTTTTACGCCCATCACAATATAGGTAACATTTAAATTAAATCCTGTCACTGATTAATCGCCTCAGCCAACTTTCTGTGCTCACCTGGCCTTGTACTTTGAGTCTGTACACTACCAACAGACTCAGCAGCTGGTACAAAAACAGTTGATTTAAATGTGCGTGTTGCTGGTTTCATTACTTGTTTTGAATGTGTGGCAAAGATTGTGCTTCTGTAAGTGCTGCTAACTGGTCTGATTGGTTTACCTTCTAAATTAAGTACAAGAAAATTATAGGGCTAAGTCATTTGTTGACATTGCTAGATTAGGGTTACAGTTTTAAATGCATAAAGCATAAATATGTGTTTATTTGGTAACAAAATTAAACCTGATTGCTTTGATGGAGTTGCTGGTTGCGGACTGTCAGTAAACACACTACTTTGGTAATTTGGATTTCCTGAAGACTTTGCATTTTGTACTTGTGGAGCCTGTTCAGGAACTCCAAAGATGTTGCTTGAACCACCACCAGGAGGGCGAATGACCCTACACATGATACAGAGTTTATTATCAAAACCTTACAACAACCACCAAAAAGGTTTTGCAGGGTTTGGTATGAAAGAAAATAATTTCTCCTGCACTTTGATACCAAAAGTTTGCACACAGTTTGAAAGGCTTGGCAGTATAGCCATATGCTCTGGTTCTGTGACTACCATATGCTCTGGTTCTGGGTGGTCATCATAAAAATAGTTACCATACACATAAACGGCAACGCTAAAATTGACCTAGGCCAATGAAATAGCAACAGAAACTAATTCAGGCAAAATTTTTTTATTACTAGATTAAATAATCTTCAACTAAATTCACTTACCTGGAAGATGGGCGTTCACAATCGTAATTCATAGTTTCAACACGTCTAAACGGAACGAATTTTCAAAGGAAATAAGCACCTGTTTGGAGTTGGACCACCTGTTCAGTACTAGCCAACCAACACCCTTATTTAACGCGTGACTAGTCCATGGCCACATTTCTTTTTTCTTCGCACATGAGATGTAAGAAAACGGTTATGACGTAATAATAAAACAAGGCTCATTGGTAACCGTTGCATTGACTATTTGCGTCATGTGCAACAGATTTAATGTGCTCTTTATGTATTAAGAAGTGATTTATACTTGGTAAATGTGCTAAGTGTGTGAGATAATTATTCCCCAAACGAAATTAACGATGTAATCAGCTGAGCTGTCACGTGATCGTTTGGTCACGGTTGAATGGTGTTGTTCGCGCCAAATGATCAAAACAACAAACGGCTTAACATCAGTTTAGTAAAAACGCGGAAAAAGAAAGGAACTAAAAGTGTGTGGGGTGTATTACATGTGGCGCACACAGACTGTTATGACGTATCTACACCCAATAGGCTCAACCTTTACCTGTAGGTTTGGAAAAAAAATATTTTTCTAATCACAATACAGTTTACAGTACCTACAGCGGCCAAGTGAGGATTGAACAAATTCATGTGGTCTCTATCATATCTGAATTGTAACATTCATTTGGCAGGTGTTGTATCTTATAAACCATGAGTTAAGTTTCGTTTTAGTTTTAAAATGTTGGATTTAAATTTTTCCATTTTTAAGTTTACACATGCCACTGCAAAACTGGATTAGAAGAAAAATATGCCTGTTCGAACCTAAATGGTTATTATACTTTTGATAAACTTTTATGCATTGAGAAATGACCTACAGTACAAGCTATGTGGTGTAGTGTAATTTTGTAATATTGTTTTGTTGTTATTGTTAATTTGCATAACTTAGGAATGTCAATCAACTTTTGTTAGGTTTTGTAGATGTACTTTTTTATTTTTGTTTATATTCAAGAAAATTTTTTTCAACCAAGCAGTATATATGTTTCATGTTGTCAATTGTGTATTCATGCAGATTTATTATTTGTTAATTTTTTCCATCCCAGCCCGCTTGCCCCACAACAGAAAATTAAACTATTTAAAACATTGCAACTAATTGGGCAACCTGAGAAATCACAAATGAGATTAAACAAAGATTGCTTTAAAGTACATGAACATATCATTTATGAATTAACAAATAAATAAGTTCTTGAAAAAAATAAAACTGTAAGGTAATGGTTAGTAAATTTATTCTGAAAAAAATGTGTTCTAGAAATGCCTGAAACATGACATAAAAAATTGTTATTTTAGTTGAACTCTGTACAAACAAGTTCAAAGTATTGATCATGTGTTCTACTCGCTTAAAACAATAGTAAAATGTTGGTCTTTCCAGTCATTGCTAGAAAAGTTAGATTGTTCCTGTTATCAAAATACAACAATTATTTTTTTCATTTGTAAATGTTTTAAACTCACTTTGCATATTTAGGATTTGAAAAATTGTGTGAAAAGTCTTACCAATAAAACACAGCATTTTGTTTTTGTTATTATGTTGCTTGTCTCCTAATGATGTTTAGGTTTACTTGATTTTATAAGCAGTTTGCATTGCCAGGCAAGTGGAATGTGGCGTAACTGGTTATCTATAAGTAGATGTTACAGTGCAATATGATGTTAAATCACATGGTTTACTAAGTTATTACATTTTGTAGTTGTTGTTGCCTTAGGACCAAACAAGCCAAGCTTGCTAAAAAATTATTTGTGTAGTTGTTTACACTTTGATGCTTTTGACGAAATTATCTCATTGCTAACAAGTTACAACATCAGTAATGCTGATCCAGTCACCACTATCATATCAGTTTATACCACATTATCTGCCTTTACATTCGCCTAATCCTGCCGTATTTTGGTATGAAACGTTCCAGGTCTCTGATTGGCCAGCACCGAGCTAAGCGGTTTCCGTGAAAGCTTTGACAACAAGCTGTTATGTAGACCTTTTTATCAAGTTCGGTTTGTTTTAACTCTAGAATGTAAGGCAACAGGATCCGAAAACGGAAAATACAATGCGCGATGCTAGGTAAGTTTTGTGTATTACATGCGAGCGAGAGATATCCAGGGTACTCGCGATTTATTACACTTGCTGCTAGTCCGATCATACAATTTGCGAAAGTGATTCTGTCTGCTTAGAAACAAGCTAGTTCTGTGCAACAGGCAGCTTAGAGTTTCTGTTAGCCTAGTGGTTGTAATTTGACGTCGGCATTTTTTGTTTAATGGCGCTTTTAATCTGTCGCAATGCCGTGTTTCATAGACGGTTTAAAAATGGCGGCCATCTTGTCCGTAGTAGCCTAATGTACAGCACCGCCCACGCTGGACAAAAGCGCACGGTGAAGAGATATTAAACTGTAAGTTGATGTTGGACTTGATTTTTTGCTAGTGGGTCAATGCTTACAACAGAAAACGACGCTGTGGAAGTTGCGCCAGAGGATATATCCAACGCTGCAGCTGACAGCCAAACACCCGAGAAAGGTCGTGTTTGGAGAAGACGTGGAACTGCAATCTGCTCGAAGCATTCCGATGGCCCTGTACTTAGAGCTACTGTGAAACCTGTCAAAAGGTTTCAGCCGGATTTGACACATGGTGGTAGGTACAATTTAAATGTTTCTCATGCTCTGGGACTAGATGATTCTGAAAACCTGTATACATAGCAGAAATAGCTCTTTACATTTGGCCTGGTTCAAAACAACTGTTTTGCTCATTGTTGGTACTTGTGCTAGTTAGGTCAGTGGTGTCATTTTTTGAAACGATTTGTCACATGGTGTAAACTTTTTATTTGTGACTCCTCCAGCTATTTCAAATCAACCACAGTTGCTAAACACACAAGTTGCACCAGCAAAAACAAGTGTTTCTGTGGTTTTGGAAGAACTGACAGAAGATGAAATTAAGAAACCCCACCCATCTAGCCCACAAGAGAATGTCAAGTCTAGTATTGTCAAGAAAAAGAGGGTACGTGAGCAGTGGAGTATTGATGATAAAATTCATTTCTTTGAAGCCGTTGCAGTGGTAAGTTTTTGTCAACAAACCAGAACTTGGTTTTAATTTTAATTTGTAAGGCTGTGATTTGCTTTAGCATGGAAAAGATTTTGAAGCAATACAAAAAGCAATTGCACAAAAACACAAAAGAAAGGGCGATGACAGCGTGATCAAGACAAAGGATCAGGTCCGACATCTCTATTACAGGACATGGACTACTATTAGCAAATTGTTGGGGGACGATGGTAGGGTTTATCTTTTTCGAACTTAAGCCCAAGCGGTGATTGCTTATGGCTGTTTTTATTTTATTGTAATTATGCAACATTGGGCTGACATTGCTGTTTTGATTCATTGAAAATTATGCAACATTTGGCTGACATCGTATCATTTTTTGTTTCAGTGCATGGAAATCAATTTAGCAAAGCTTTGCAAGAATTGAGTGCAGTTATTAACTATGGGGAGCTTTGGAAAAGATTTGGTGGCTGTAAGTTGCTAGTGATTAATGCCTAATTTTTGTGCATTACTTTCATTGACGAGACACTTTTATCCAGATATGTTAAAGAAAAAAGAAATGCTGAAGCTTTCTGAATTGATAAATTATGGCTCAACAAGTATTCGAATTAAAGGAAAGACGTACAGAATTAAGACTCCGGCCTGTAAAGCATTAAAAAAGATACATGACAAAGAAGGTATGCCTTTGTTGACTCAAAATTTAGGCATTTTTAGGTCATACATCGGTATATCTTCATTATGTTTGTTTAATGCAGTTCAAAAATCGAGCATAACTGAAAGCCGGCGGGTGAAATTACCGTTGAGGGTTAATGTTGATTTGCATCCTTTGACTATGGAAGCATGGAACAAGGTGCATTTGCTGGGCCACAACCCGAGAATAAGGTTTCAGCTGTACCAACTTTTATGTGTTGTACTTGTTTGGTATTGAACCTAACTTGATATATGTTCTATTTTTAGATTCAGTGTGCCTATGGGGTGCCAACTGTCCCAAATTCTGTTATACTTGGGCAAAAAGTGGAGAAGTCTAAGTGAGAAAATGTTTGAGGTTGCCGATTACGGTCAGCTTCAACCAAACAGTAGCAGTTTAAATATGTTTGAACAACAAAATTCTGACAGCATCATGGAAATTCGTATTCCTCCCGACTTGCCTGTGAAAGCAAAAATTGAAATTCATCAGGTATGTAATTGTTTTCAATGTATGTTGTGTTTGTGATATTAATATCATAATATTGGATTGTATGAAATTAATTCTTACACGAAAACTTTGAACACATAGTACCAAATGCATCCCATAGTTTCAGAATCAAGCTATCTTCGCAGGTGCTTGCAGCCAAGACCCATTGCATAGTTTCATATGCCATGTGTAAACTTGGAAAGGGAAAATTTGTCCCCAAAACCAAAAAGAAAGTTGCCAGGCCTGAAGAGCCTCCAATGTGTGACAATCTTGAAACTTGCAACAGTTCAGATGAAGAATTCGGTGCTTTGGAACCTGTTTCTGATGGTGAGGGTGTTCTCCCTGGAGCTGAAACAAATGCTGAAGAAACAGATGCAGTCGATTTACCTCATTCTGACGACGTAGCGATGCAACAGTTGTGTTTATCTACTGATGTGTGTCAACATGTCGCAGTGTCTGAAAGCCAGACTGCAGCATTGCATTCTACAACTGTTGATTATTCTGCTAAAACAACCCCAGTATCCAATGCAGTTTCTGTTGAAAAAAGTATTCAATTAGTTGCCTCTGATTCTACACAAATCGAAGGTATCGCTTTAGAATTAACTGACTCCCAGTCCAGTGCAGATTCAGTTTTGTCACCAAAACAAAAAGCAAATCAATCTCCAGCAGGTTGCACCTCTGCAGTGCTCACAGATTTCCCAAATAACTCTAAAAATGTCAATGAAACGGTGACAAACTCTCATCCTAAAAATTTTACCATACAAGACACTGACATAAGTCCTCAGAAAAATGCAGAATCGGGACAAGTAACTTTCACAAACAAAGACAATACTGAAACAAGTGCAAGTGACAATGCTTTTCACAATTCGGAAAAACAACCAACAAAGAAGACACTTGTCAATTTTTCTGGTGGTAAACCTAGTGGTAAATCCAATTCTACAGTATGCAGGTCGTGGAACTTGGACACTGCAGGAGACCTGACCATTGCAGAAATTTTTCTGATGCTTGGCAAACCAGGGCATTTTAAATTATGCTATGACTGGATTAAACAATCAACAAGCCAAGAATCTACTTTGACAAAGGTTTCACTGTCGTCAGGTGTGGCTGCTCTGATACAAACAGCTTCTTTAATGAGAGACAAAATCAGCAAAGCTTCACCTGAACCAGGGGATGTAATAAAACCTGCAGTAAATAGTAAAACCGTTAATTCCTTTGAAAAAAGAACAGCCAATGTTAGTGTACAATGCAGTTTAATTGACAAGGTATGTAACATGTTGGGTGTTTATTCCTTTTTGTGCACCCTGCTAATTCTTTTCCATATTGTGCCAGGTAATTACCTCAACAACAACACCATCTCACCCTAGTGTTAGTATATCTGAAAGAAAGCATCACGGAAGAGGCAAGAGCAAGTTTATAATGCCTGAATCATCATTTGCTGTTCCAAATGCCCCAGTTGCCCGAAGAAGACAAATATTGCGTATGTACTTGATTTCAACTGTATAAAAGAAAAATATTTGTTGCAATATGGATGTTAAATATCTGTAGTTTACTTTAAAATATTTGCACATTCTCAAAAAGGCCCTGTAAAGGTGGCTTATTTTTACATATACATCCTTAGAAACTGAACAACTAATCTTACCAACGGTGATTGATACTTCTCCAAACCCTGAGGAAATCAGACAAAAGGTACAAGAAAGATTTGGTGATGTTCAATTCCGAAGACAGATGGAAGCACTTAACCGTAGAAGGGATTTGTTCAGACATCAAAATCGGAGCAAAAAATCTAGAAAGCCTTATGTTGTGCAAAGGACAATGATGCCAAATGATGGTGCTGTCAGGAAAATGATGACTCTTTCAATTGTTTCGTGCGGATCAAATAAAGTAGGATTTGCACCTCAGGCAACCGTAACAACAATGTCCCAACCTGCTATGCCAACAAGTCACCAAACTTGTGAAGGTGCAGTTATGTCCTCAAAAACGAGTCCTGAATCACCAACAGGCAACACAACTGATCGTGAAATGTTTGGGGAGGCTCTTGGTCTAAAAATACCAAACAAGGACCAGGGTAAAACTCCTCTGCAAAATGTTGTTGCTTTTGCAGCAGAACAGTCAGGAGTGTGTGAAGTGACATCAGCTGACCTTGTTTCCCAACCTGTTGTTGGGAGTGATACACAGCCATGCGAATACCTGAATGAAAACAATGATGCAACATCAAAAACTGATGTGGTGACCAATGGAGAACTGACTGAGCCTGGTCATTTGCAAATACTAACAAGACCCATCACACCAAGCATGGACTCTTTACTGGACTCCATTAACATCAACAGCAACTCCATGGATTTTAGAGATGTGGTAATAATGCTGTGGTGTAAATATAACTTTTCTTCTGTTGGAATTACAGTTTTATTGTATGTATTTCAGGGAAGGTCACTGCCTCTTTCTCTACCCCCTCTGGATATTCTATCCAATTCCTCCAGAAGTTCGCGACCCTCTTCCCCGTTGAATCCATGGATGAATGTTGGTACATTGCCACCATCCCCATGCAGCTTTGCCACTTTAAACACACCTCAGAGAATTATCAGTGACAATGAGTAAGTACAATCACAGTTGGTTATGTTTTAGTCTTTGTGTGTTAAGGATGTTTAAGTAGGATATAGAATCGTAAGGATTCGAATCTAAATCTGCTATTTATTTTGGGCAACAGAAATAGATTTTTTTATTAACTTGAAGCCTAATCATGAGCAATTGTTCTCTGCAGTGTGGGGAAACAATTTCCATTTACAGACATAGTAGCACTGATTCAGCGCAGATTTTTCCCTCATTTGCCCAATACCCAGTCATGCATTTAACATGACAAATAAATACATAATTTCATTCATTAACACGATAAGAAATCAAATTTACTACACTCTTGCATATAACTATGACAAACTTGGACGTTAAATTGAAAATCACACTGAACTATGGATAACAAATGACATAAATTGTTGGGTAATTCTCAAAGGTAAAAAGTGGTTGGTAAGCATTGTATATTAATTGTTTGTTACTTGCAATTCTGTATGGCATTTAAAATAATACATGTATAAGACTTGGGTTAAAAGCATATATTCTAGAATAGCCAACAATTCTCAAAAAATTATTGTAGAGACTCCTTGGATGGTTTGACATTTTCCCCATCAAAACGACTTCGTTTGTCATTGATCAATACTGACAGCAACTCTTCAATTTCATTTCCTTCGGCACTTTTAAATGAAGCAGACATGGATCTGCAATTGCAGACCTTGCTGGGTGACAATGGTGTTGACCTTACACCAAAACCAGCAAGTATCGAGAGCGAAAAAACTAACAGTCCTACTGAAAGTCTACCGGATTGCAGTGAACGATAGTTAAAGCAATTCTTTGCATAGTTTACAACATCTCTTCACTTATATTTCATTTTCGTGTTTGTTTTCATCTCGCATGTGTTCAAGCAGTGTTTTATGATGAGACAATTTCTACCAACCTAGGTTGCGCTCAGTTTCTTTAGTTGTGATATTTGTTACTCTTTTTTAAATAGTGCATTTTAATATTTTTACTCTGTAATAGAAACTTGATGCTTTATAAAATGATTCATTAAAATCAAAATTCATATACTTCGTTTTGTATCTTTGATAGAAACAGTTTTTAATTTTAAATTGGTCTTTAATTTAGTGCATAAAGATTAAAACCAGTGACTTGAGGTAGAACAATAGTTTTCAATATTCACCTAGCAATTTGTACCATATTATTTCGGAAAACAAAATAAAATGACAAATACCGATTCGGGTTTCTTCTGCCTAACTTAGTTTAAATATTCACAACATTTAGATTAAAACCGCACACATTTTTATCGTCAGACGTCAGGGCCAATATTTTGCAGAAAATAAAACATAGAAATCAAATGCAAACCACTTCTTTTTTCCGCCATTCCTTGGGAATATTATTTCGACAGGCGTAGCAATGTCTGAGGATGTTGAAAATGGAAGTGAAAGCCCGGCTACTTCTACTAGCATTGATCTGTTACTGCGTGCTGGTAAGGTCAACTATTTTCAACATTATACATTGTTGAGATACATCAATACACCTTCGTTATTAAGTTACGATAGGAACCCGGAAGTAGGAAGTAAACAAATTTGCTACATGCGTCCGCCGTCTAACAAAAAGTGTCAAAAATACGTCGACCAAAGTATAAACCACATCTTTATGAGCTTTTTAAAATAAGTGTTGTATTAGAAGACAAACCAGCAATTAACCAGATGGCATGAGTTGTTCATTCACACAGTTTGAGCTTTTGCATTTTAGTTGAAGCAAGCACTGAAAGTCCCACACCCGAGACCAAATCTCAAGAAAGATGTGTCAGTAAGCTGGTTGGCATTGAAGTGATAAATGGTGGAATTGAAACAGGTTTGGGATGTACAATTTGAGCAGTTACCTTTTCTGAATAGCTGTTCATATCTAGCTCTAAAATTTCCCTCTCCCACTTTGAAACAAATTGTTAGTTTGCAAGCCCCATGATTTTCCAACCTTATACAGTGTACCACAGAAATACGTAAGCAGTCAAAACGTTTTTGAATGTAACCTTTGTACACTAACCTGACAAAATGAGCTCAAGCGGTTTACTCAAAAAAAGAGGTGCTTGAATATTATCCAACATTGTTGCCTATAGCCCATAAAAAGCCAGTACTCCAGCATTAAACCTAAAAACTATATTTCAGAGCACATCTTGTCTCCGAGTGCAAATGCAAAACCATCCACAAGTTACCATTCTGGACAATTCGGAAACAGTTTTTTTGAAGATACTTTGGTAAATTACAATGTTTTATTAATTGTGGTATACAGTTATAAAATTTCACAAACCTGTGTTGGTATAAATCTAGTAGCAATAAAAAAGTTATCGGTTTGTTTTAGGACTTCACTGTCAGAAATGAAGAGTTAGAGAATGACATTGTCAATGTTGATGAAGGAGTTGAAGTAGTGATACAGGATGAAACACAGACATCCAAACTTGCACAACAGCTCCTTACGCATCCCAACAGTTGGAGTGAAGATGGTGTGTTTACTTGGATGCAGTATGTCATCAACCAGTTCAATTTGGATCCCTCAAAGGTACCAGGCTATGCACTCCTGACACTGGTTGATAATGCATGCACTCCTGGCCTTCACTTGAATATTACCACATAATTGCATCTTTGTGGTCATGTCATTAATCGAACAAAAGCTGATAATGCAACTATTTGTTTAATTCTATATAAAAGTGCCATTTTTGACTCAAATGTAACGCACCCAATGAAGAGAGGAAGTATAGGGCAGAGTAGCATTAATTTTTTTTGAGTTCACAACTTAAGGCGCCTAGCCGCATACTAATTCGAGATAATTCAGCTCGGCAGGTGCTGCAAGCATGTGCAAGGAGTTCAGAATCTGCCATCTTGTATTTTTGTAAAACTCAGCGCCTATAAAGGCAGCACATAAACAACCTTTTGATTTTAGGATTCTCACATGCCACACCCCCGATAGTTTGCCAAACTTTACACCTATGAATGCATGTATTAACTAATTTTTATCACCCAGTTGAAGAATCTACACATAAATGGAAGAGAGCTGTGCATGTTTAGTCAATCTGAGTTTGAGGAGCGTATACCACAAGGGGCGGTTTTGTGGGCACATTTGCAGCTGCTGTTTACAGCTTACAAGCAGCAGTTATCCAATGAAGATGTAGTTGTGGAAGGTATGCTAAGCATCACCTATTTGTCTGTGCTAAATTACCCGCTGGTCACCCATGTCGCTTGCAGATGCACAGATGGAAATCGATGATGTTGAAGGCAGTGTATCTATCAAAGAAAAAGTTGCTATCCAACATGCCACCCAATACATCAAAGTCAGTGACCAGTTGATTCCAGTGAAAATGAAACAAAAGCAGAAGAGAAAACAGCAATTTAAAAACATGTCAGGGACGCATAAGGGAAAAACTTCCATAGGTCAGTTTTTAGTGAAATGAGTTAAAATACAACTTTTACCATGTGTTTAATGTTTGACCTAGTGTCGGGTACGTTAAACAAAACAAAGTTCAATTTTTGTATGTGTAGATGTAGGTTAAAAATGCTTATTCAAAGTTTGATATTGTGTCAAATACATGTAAATGTCATGTTTTTGAATAATCGTAATTGTTGTAAATTTTACAATTTGTTTCGGTAGGTAACTCTTATCACTTGTGGGAATTTTTGCTTGCTCTTTTGCAAGATAATCTGACATGTCCAAAGTACATTTACTGGGTCGACTTATCACAGGCAGTATTCAAGTTGGTTGACTCCCGAATAGTGTCATGGCTATGGGGAAAAAATAAGCAAAAACCAGACATGAACTATGAAACAATGGGCAGAGGTCTAAGGTATGGTGTGGGATACTAGTTTTTATTTCAACCTTTTTGTTCTTGTTCATCTGTTAACATTTTGTGTAGATATTACTATCAAAGAGGCATCATGCGTAAAGTTGAGGGGCATAGACTGATGTATCAGTTCCGGGCACTTCCTAAGCATATGAATGTGATTTTTGACCCAACATGCACTGACGGCAATACGAAGTTGAAAGAAACTTTATCCTACCTTAAAAACCAGGAATGGCCATTTCTTAGCATTAACATCAAACCTTTCACAATACCAAGCATCCCGCCTCTATCTGAGGGAGCTCCCGCCTTGGCCCAGATGCTTAAATCATTTTTATCTGAGATTCCAAGGCAGGAGCCTGTTCATGTTCCAGAAATTCAACAGAAAGTGGTGCATGTCACTCCAGATGGTGTTGTGACTGGTTTTAATTTTGGCGCAACTGGCAACATGCAATCGCCTGCCAGTCACACAACACTGGTGCAAATTAATGCCCTCAATGGCATGCAGGAGCAGGCTGTTGTCCTAGACCCAAATGGAGAAAACATGCTGATTTATTCTGGTGGTCCCCCGTTGGTGCAAGCACTTAACCATAATGTACTTATGACTACTGAAGTAAGCCAGGAACCAGATCTTCAGCCTGTGGTTGCCTGTGAGAAAATTGAGGCACCATTGCATTCTAAGAGTAATATCGATTCATTGCTACCTCCTGAGGAACACAATTACCCTGAAACATCTGACGGAACAGAGCTAATATCCAGCAACTTTAAAATAACTAAAAACAACTCTGAAGATTCTGTCATTTTGAATAAACAAGGAAAGAAAAGGATACACACATCATCTGTATGGGTATGATGGTTTGTTTTGCTAATTGTTTAAAGGCAGAGGTAGAAGGGTAACTTTTCCCGTATTGCCATTTTACACACATTGTGGCCAGTTAAATAATATTTTCCACATATACCTTTTTCTATTGTTGGATCTAATAGATTTTAAATCCCTACATACATCGGTTTCCAATTAAGAAAGTATAGCAGTGTTAAAAATATAATAATTTGTCGGTCTATAGGCAAACTTTGGTATCAGTGCACAACCTCAGATGCCGATCTTTAATGAAAAATTTTTTTTTAACTGTTTCTTGACCAAACATTGATGGTCAGAAAAAATGGTGTCCTGTTAAAAAGGGAACCCTTAGTTACTGCACCGCTGTGGTTAAAACAATAACAGACTGAATTTAAGTATGTTATGCAGATTCCTCAAGATCCATTAAGAGAGGAAAGATTGAAAAGGTTTGAGGCGAAAAGACTTCTTATTGAGGTGGTTCAGGATTTCGAATCTGAGGTGTGTACAAATTTGCTTGTCAATAAGTCAACCAGAAGCAAAGTTTTGTTTTTTCACTTTTGAGTTGTACCAGTTGTATGCCTAGGGTTGCCAACTATGTTCAGTCCAGTCAATAAGCGAAGGTATTGCCTTTTAAAACTCACCTACTTTCTTCTCTATAGTTTTTTTGGTAGTTCTTTTCAAATTTAATAATATTGTTCACAATTCTGGTTTTCCCAAAATGATTGCCTTTTTTAAATGAAAAGTTGAGTTACACATAAACTAAGGCTTTTACACCCTGGTCTGCGGCCTGCTGCGCTGTGCTTTTGGTATAGTGCAGTGGACTACCGATCAAAACCATTTCAAAATAAAGGACAAACTGTGTCATTTTAAATCTCAATAAAAAAAGGACAAATAGAGCTAAATAAAGGATTGTCCTTTGAAATAAAGGACGGTTGGCAACTCTATGTATGCCACATTTTGCTGTAAAGATTTGTATCCTTTGTTTTTACAGAACACTTTTGCTCCTGCCCAGAAGTTTCTCAGGCACAAATCCAAAGAACGCAAGATCATGGCTTTGCCGCCGACCACAATAAAAACCTCAAAAACCCAAATGGATGTAAACTGTTCCGATCCACTCATTACAACTTCCAGCGCGCTGGGGAGGAAACCGGCTATTTTACGCTCCCCAGTCAAAACTCATGTGCCGATAAAGCCAAAGACAACAGACCTGGCGCCAGACGTTGTGACGTTGCCGCTGTCACTGACGAGTTCGGGAGAGCACATTTTAACATTGCCGATCTCATCTCTGACTAAAGGTGGTGGAGGATCTACAAGATCGCATCCCTCTAAGGACAACATGTCTTATTATGTCAGCGTTAACGGAGACCAGATCGTTTTAACGCCCCAATATTTAGACAAGTCAAAAGTTTCTAGTAGTAGCGCGAACAGCTGATACCTATTGCATATTGTTTGCTGCTTTGATTAAAATTCATTTTCTATGCATTCCAACATGCACTGTGTGTTCCAGACGCTGATTAGCCATCAAGAAATTTAGGCTGAGTCGGTTTTGATTACAACTAGATTGTCCTGTGGAGGCAAAATTAAATATCAGTATTACCTGGCCAAAAGTAGATGCGAACCTAATCGGTTTGACGTTTATTCACGATGAACAAATGGCAGCTGATCAGAGACAGCCAACAATAATACGTGGAAAGAAACAAGGGACCCTCAAAGTCAACTTGTTCACATTTTCCCTGCCCAACCGTTCATAAAAAGATTTCAACTGATACGATGGCTAAGACATCAATTTTCTTAACCCGGCGGGTTTATGCTTGTTAACTTGAATGATCCGCGTGCATTTGTTACAACACTCGTTGGCTGTTCGATGCAGAACCTGTGTGTAAACAGTAAAATTTGTAAAAAAGATAAATTTCATATCAAAGTTTTCAGGAAATGACACAAGGCAGGAAAATATTCCAACCAACAGGCAATCATCTTTGAACAGATTTGCACACTTTGCTAAAATTTTTTGGCGAGTAACATCCACTTTAATGACAGTAGTTGCGCAGAGGGCTTTCTGTTAGTTTGAACAAATCAAACTACACCAACCTGGCAGTTAATCGCACGGTGGCGCAGTTCTTCATTATCGATCAGACGTTTCGACCAGATTTCGGGTTTGGCGACGATCACACCATGAACCCTCATCTCACTCAATCGAGGCGACGCAAAACCGCGGCACAACTTCGCCTCTGCTAGTGTCTGCATAACCTGGTGCAGAATTTCGAGTTAACGACGGCAAATATCATGATCTTGCATCGAAGTACGCGTGGCTCTTTTTGTTCCACAGTCATGTAATCTAGCAGATTTTGGCTGTTGAAATGCGTGATGAACACTAGCCGTGTACGGTACTTTCAGGTTTACAGGCCAAAGCCAAAGCACACTGTAATGTGATTGTGCGAAATTTCATCGACGTTAAAATCAGCGTCGGTTTTGGAGACTATGCAGGGCTGAAGCAAAAAAGTGCTGATTACCGAAAATGTAAAAAGTTGTTTTTGCCCCCTTATTGTTCCCTAAAGTGACCGGTTTCTCGGCTCACCAACCAACGGCATGTGAGCGACGGGGGACCGAAACGCGCATAAAATGTAAGCAACGCCCTTTCGAGTGTTGGATTTTCAATTTTGCTTTGTCATATCCTAGTTACACTGCAGTAAAAATACTTCCTCCAATTTTTTACTGAAGGTAAATATCTGATTAAATTGCNCACACTGTAATGTGATTGTGCGAAATTTCATCCACGTTAAAATTAGGGTCGGTTTTAGAGACTATGTAGGGCTGAAGCAATAAAGTGCTAATTACCGAAAATGTTGTTTTTGCCCCCTTATTGTTCCCCAAAGTGACCGGTTTCTCGGCTCACCAACCAACGGCATCTGAGCGACGGGGACCGAAACGCGCAACGCCCTTTCGAGTGTTGGATTTTCAATTTGGCTGTGTCATATCCTAGTTACATTGCAGTAAAAATACTTCCTCCAATTTTTTACTGAAGGTAAATATCTAATTAAATTGCAGTTTACCTTGTCGATGCTTGCCCTGGTTCGTTTCAGGTCGGTTATTCCCCCGACCTCGTCGGCGTAGACCTTTTTTCCCAACACGTGAATCGACACGGACCAATCATCGTAGATGCGCAGCTCCCGAAAGACGCGCTGTCCGTCGCAGAGCATGTTGCCCTCGAATATGACCCACTCGAAATAGTCTTGCTTGTCTGAAGTTGGTCTGGTAGGGGTGAACGCCCAGCCCGACCAGTGGGATTTGTACGACTGATTCATGAAAAAAAAAATGTAAATAACTTGAAGGTTTCAGCACAAAGTTTTTTTTTAATTTATCTTTTTGAGCCAACCTGGGTTTTACGCGTACTATAAACTTACGTATTGCTCACCGGGCCAACTTGCGCTAAACCGCACAAAGTTGTTCTCCAAACGTTTTATTAGATTTTGAAACAAGCAATTTACCAAGCCAATTCCTCAAGTTTAGGTGATGCAACAAACGCACAACTGTTACGATGTTCACTGTGCCTTACCTCCAAGTCTTTCCAATGTAGCTGTCCCGTTTTACTTGCGCTTGCATCAACATTTGTCTGCTGACGGGGCTTTAACAACAGGCGTTCGTTATGAAGTTGATACACATCTTGTGTAAATGGCTTGCTCGATGAACTGCTGTTCGAGGAAAC
>QXVZ01011819.1:0-11216 GCA_008931825.1 Phallusia fumigata | reverse complement strand
TTGGACAGTTTGTATAACATGTCATTGTGGTGCAATAGTTAATGTTTTTACCCTGTAGGCCAAGCAGTTACCCCACCAGCCCCCTAAAATGTGTACTGTTATTTAACAATGTCCAAAGTTGATGCAGCTTGGACAGTTTGTAACACATGTTTTTGTGGTGCGCTGAATGCTTTGTTTACATCTATAGCCTGGGCATGTTTTCAGAAAAACGCAATATGTAGAACTTTGCATGTGTGGGGACCCATGCGTTTCTGCCAGCGGAAACAATCATGTCATAAATAGCGCAGGTAACTGAGACCCAGTATAATATAATGTGGGGAATATGTCATCTTTTAATATCGGGTAATAATGTATAATAGAATGTCTATATATGGTAAGCCACCCTTCTAGTTTATGTTCTAAATCTGAACAACTTTTATCAAACCCTCAGCACCAGCTAACCGTAGAAATATTTCCCCTCGCGAAACTACGCGGAAAATCCTGTGACCTGTTCACGATTTCACGCATGGTCAGGTTTCGGTTCCCGCTCTTAACCTGATTATTCATGCAGAACGGTGACGTCATGCACAAGTTGTCCAGTCTTCTTCGAACTCTCTTCGTTGTCCTTGTCCGTAAGTTTTCCCGCCTTTTTTATTTGTTTTGATAAACATGTTTTTACCTTGCACTCCTCTGCTCCGGGAACCTTTTAAGTTGTTACTACCCAAAAAATTCGCATAAAATATCCCAACTGATGATTATAACACAAGAACCCAGTAAGGTCAAAGTTTGTTGCTGTGATTTATGATTCTAGGTAATACATATAGTTTCAGATTATGTCACAAAAAGTTATTTGTTGTGAATCCTTTATCGTCGAATTTACTTTATTAAAGTTACCCAACTACTTCTTCAGATTAAAGTGATGTTGTAAAATAGTATTAATGCTCTGGTGATATGCAATGAAAAGTATTTTAGGCAATTATCCTATGTAAATCGACCCAAAGACGCGTCGATGTTTATTAAAGTTTACTTTACCTAAATAGGCCTTGCCAAGGTGGTTGGGGTTTTTGTCCATTTCTTCATACGGCTGCATAATTTTCCCAACTAAAAACTTCTTTTTTTACCTATTACTTGAAAGTTTATTTTAACAAAGATATAATATTTTACTTTATTTAAATTACTTTAACTACTTTAAATGACTAAAATATGAAATCGAAACTTTATGTGGATTTCTAAAAATTTTGTGTTCATCACATTGACCCTGGGTTAATATGTTTATAGTGTGTGGGGATTTCGGCTATTCCATCTACCGAAGGTTCCAGACCACTTCGTCGGGCGCCCGGGTCTCGTTCGTGGCCCACGTGGCAGGTGCAATAGCTGGTCTCACCATGGGTTTGATGGTTCTCTACAACTTCAAGAAAAATCTTCGAGACAAAATTCTATTCTGGGTCGCTCTCGGCGTCTACTGTGCTTTCATGATTTTCGCCATATTCTGGAATATCTTCTGGCCGTACTACGAAACCGCATGATGACGTAAGGTTCTATAACGTCATACATAAAGGTCGAATGAGAGGAAGGTTTAGTCACGGGTGCATCCGGGGCAGTTTTTCGCTTTTTAGTATGTTTGTGTTGAAATGTTTAAACGAGTACAAATTGTTGATGGTTGTTCCATTTTTATAATTCGGCGCTTTTTACTTTTTTTAGCAGCTCGCATTTTCAAGCGTAGTGTGCTTGTTTAAATTTTGCACCTTTTAAAATTTAAACAAGGCGGTTCCATGAGCTGTAGCAAAGGGGGGTCGCTGGGCTATGACACTGTTGACCCCCCACCTCCCCAAATCCGCGCAATTATAACGTTTTTTTCCTTGCCACAAAACAATTTAGAATCCTGTGTGTTTATTCGTACTTGATTGTAATAAAACGTTTATGATACCTACGTTTCTGCATGTGAATAATGCCTATTATGTGTCGTATTGTTCTGTCATAATAACAGATGTTTTGCATTTATTACTAGCCGCTTTTTCGCTTGTCAGGGACGAATACAAAAGTTTGTTTACTGGAAAACATTAGTTTAGTTACGCCAAGTGCGTTTTTCCGTTTTTGACTAGTTGCTCAAGATAAGTTGATTGTTTAACTTTAACAGATGCATTGGCAAAATCTTTTGCTTTTCGAGTGTAAATTTTGTTACTTGGATTTTTATAATTATCCTTTTCCTCCCAAACCCATCGTAAAAGTTTCATCATATGACAACACTTAAGAACATGTAACTTTATCGTCAACAGAACCGTCATTGACTCCAAGCAACATACCCAAATTTATTTCCACCCACATACTTGTCAAGCACACATGTGCTCGCTATTGTCGCAACATTTGTTGGTATAAGAT
Source organism: Phallusia fumigata (assembly GCA_008931825.1). Taxonomy (NCBI): domain Eukaryota; kingdom Metazoa; phylum Chordata; class Ascidiacea; order Phlebobranchia; family Ascidiidae; genus Phallusia; species Phallusia fumigata. The sequence goes on along the minus strand of QXVZ01011819.1, from coordinate 8,858 downwards.
CTTTTTTTCTCCAAACCGGATCCCACCTACACAGCTATTGTGTTTGGCTGCTGCAAGAATCTACAGCGCAGAGTTGGACGGCACAATCAACTACTGAAGTTACATTTGTTATTCAGTACTGTGGCTAGCTGGATATTGGGAAGTTTACAGTTACTTTAAAGGCTGACTATTTTACGTAAAGTTTAAATAAATATTTGCATTGCTTAAAAGGTAGCTGTTACTGAGCCTGTGAACCCGGGATTTAGCAAGGCAAGGTTAAAAAATAGTCATATTTATGTCATTTTTAATTTCAAGAGCACTTACCTAACTTGTACACATAACTGAATTATACTTGAAAGTAAACAATTTTTTTACATCTTTTCCTTATTTTGGTTAGCTTGTTGCAAGGCTAGCAATGTCATGGGTTTGATATGAATGATGATGCGACATTCAAAAGTCTGTAATACATTTGAGTCAGGGAAATAACGTTAAACCACCCTCAATTATAAATTTTATCAGACAAACCGTCTAATAACAAGATCATTAAAACACTCAGCCGACATACAATTTGGGTACAAAGCAACCGACAGCTATAAAACATATTTTACGCCAGCCATGATACGTGATAGTCATGTTTACAAATGGCGTTCCCAATTTCTTCGGGGTCTTTCCAAACGAAGAAGGTTTTCGACACGCTTGGCTGGTTTCAGCCCGTCGCCTCTTCAACAGCACCGCGTCCAAATAATTGCTTTCGTGTGTTTTGAAGGGGAGCTTTAGCGAGGCATAAGATAACGGTAGAAGTTGTTTCTCTGTGGTTAGTTGCTGTTTTAAAGTTGTATACAGTTGCTAGTCATGTTAAGGCAATCTTAATCAACTAAAATTTGTGCAACAGGCTAAAAAAACAAATGAGCAAGGTTTAGAATTGTATTTTTTAGTATAATCTACTATTTGCTATTAGACATTTGTGTTATTCATGCTGTATTTTTAAGTTGTTTTCGCAATGTTTTAATCATTCGGATGTATCTGCTGGGAAAGCAAAGTTAATAGGTTTGCTAAGTTTTATTATTCCTAAAACATCTGTTTGATCGTGTAAATTAGATGGCTGAAAAAGTTGTCCCAACATTTTGATCATACATCAAGAAATTTTAACATTATTTTAAAGCTAAAGAGTATTTTAATCCCATTTGACTGAACATCAGCACCGTTTAAATTGCAGGCAAAATTCGATTGTTGTCGATTGTTTAAATTATTCACCGATTGTGACTGAACACTGAAGAATAACCGAGCCCTATTCGCTTGAATATCTCTGCTTCAAACTGCTGGAACTTACATTCTTTACACCTTCTCGATTTACAGGGAAAATGGAGGCGTTTTACTGGAATTGGAATGTTTTTCTAGTGGTAGGTGCATTGCTTTTTGCTACTGTTGTTTGGCTCTATATGATCGTTGCAGAGTTTAATCGGGTAAAAGGATTTGCTTACAAGCTTTCCTATTTCATGCTGTTTAACGAAATTAGCTGCTATAAGGAGGAAAGTAGCGACAAACAAACTGTTTTGTTGCTTCAGGTGACGCTGGCGTTTGTGGCAGTTTCGAAAGCGCAAGATTGCAGTTTTAACGAGACTGTGCTGACAACAAATTGCAAGAACCTGAACCTCACAGCTTTTCCCACAGGTACATTATTTTCCTAGCCAAAAACCATTTATAAGCCCCTATTGGNTGTTGTTAGTTTACACAATTTTTAAGTAAATTTTAGAAGCAAATCCAACATTGTGTTAAAGTTCGTCTCCAAACTGTTAAACACTAAAGCAAACGCGCATTTTTTGTTTTTTGTAACTTACAGGCCTTGTCATAGTGAAACGAAAAGGATTAAACTTCAATTTGTTGTTATAGCTAAACCGTGTGTAGACTTGCCATCTGTGCATGTTACCCTGGTGCTGGTTTTGCAATGTAAATAACGTTGGGCTATCCAAACTGAGGCATGACCGGTCTTAAAATCCCGATACAGAATCCGCAAAATCCATGTTTATTTTCACTCCGTCATAATAAAACAGCATGTAAACCATGTGGCAGACTTTATCGATTCTTGTGTCCAGTAATGTACGCGTTGGTTGATGTTGCTCTTGTGAATCACGTTTCACGTTGGATCGGACCGGAAAGGAATAAAGCTGGATTGCTTAATAAACCTACAAACCATGTTTTTGCCCACTTTACCCTATTTTTTGGAAACAACGTTTATTGACGTTGCACGCAAGCACAAAAATACTGTTTTTCTAAAAAAAAGGCGCAACTTTATCTTAAGAAATAGTTACTCGTTTTTTTGCATAGTTTGGCTGAAACGTGACTAAATAAAAAAAAATTAAAATGAACTAATATTACCTTGTACTGTTGTTTTACAGTGAACACCAACACTACTAGCCTTGATATAAGTGGCAACAATTTGACTTTCATCAACAGCACGTATTTTGAAAACCTCACAAATTTAGTGTTTTTGGAGTTAAGTGGAAATCAACTGACGGAATTACCAGACAACACTTTCAAACTTCTGACAAATCTTGCCAACTTGCATTTGGGACAAAACCAAATCACAACGATCAGGGCTAAAGCTTTTAAGTAAGTTGAATAACGAAATAGTCACCCCTCGTTTGCCATACAGTGCTTAAAATCTATTTTCTTGTTTGTCCCAAATCGCCATAAATAGTTTTTGTAGTGACGTCAAACATGGCCAGTAATAGTGACGTCATAAAAGCCTTGTTTGTGACGTGTTCGTGTTGTATGTGGACGTTCAGACATGTAGGGACTTTACAATGACCTGTGGTTTAACTAACATGCTTTAAAATAATGTCCAGTGATGTTCAAAGGCTAAAACAAATTCGAAACAAACTTAAAACTTGCCAAACGGTTTAATCGACGATCAAGGAAGCTTTTTTTTAGCAATTGTGTTTAAATCATTGGCGACTGCCCGCTTTGTCACAGAAATTATGAATGATCAAAAATGAATTAATGATTAAGTCAGTATCTGAACGCCATATAGTAAATATGACAACTTGGCCCTTTGAACATGAATATTTAAGCGAACTTTCTGTCAACAATGGTGATCCTTTCCTTTGGTAGGTTTTGTTCAAACTAAGCAAACTTAATGGGCACCAAAGTCTGTAACCCCCCAAAACTTGAGAAACCTTTATTCAAACACCTCCAACTTTCCCGAGTTCCTATAAAACATGCCCTGTGACGCAAAAATGACCACGTCACCAGTGTTGACTTGCTAGCCCGAGGTATTTCCACTCCCGTAAGACGCCTTCAGTATTTGAGAAGCTTAAACATTAACGCCTGCCAATAAAAGTTTTCTTTTCTAAAACGTCGTAAAACACATAGCCATTGTATCGCGGTAGTGTGGTCTTAACACTTTATAGCTTTTTGGAAACATAGTTTTGAACCATTTCGACCAGAGTGATCCAAACGTGATATTTTGAACCACCAAGCTGCTCTAAATGTGTGTTTTCAAACATTAATAATGAGTATTTTTAAGTTGAGAACAAGACACGAACTTGATGAGTAGTTTATTTAAAAACATAACTGCTAGAGAACTTGTATGTATGACAACAGCGATTGTTAAAAGGTTTGCATTACCATGTATTCATTACATACAAGCATAGGCGTCGATTTTTTAGCAAATTTTTTTTCGTGTGGGGGGGGGAAATGATCAAATCCGAGCGGTCTGGCACGTGATAAAATTACGCAACGTACGCCCGTTGGTTTGTAGCGATATTATACTCTCTGTTATCGGTGCAAAAGCAACAATCCCGGAAATTTCTAGGGTGGCAGCATATAATTTTTATAATGGCTGCCACCCTAGAAATTTTCAGTGGGGTGGCCGCCATCCCTGCCACCCCAGGAATCGACGCCTATGCATACAAGTTATGGGCAGTTCTCTGTTTTTGGTTAAATATTTTTAGCATTCGTAATAAAACTCACTCAGGTTGCAATTTATTTCTTGATCTTAATTGGGGTAAAACCGGCGTGTCACCTTCAGCAACTTACTACGTCACTAGTAAACCTAATTTATGTTTGCGACCAGCGAGCTTGCGCTAAAACACTTTTGCGACCCCACATGCTCACAAACTTTATCTGTCTGGGTTAGATTGTCTAAAAAGTGGAAAGCTGACACTACAGAAAGATGATCAAAACACTTTTAATAAAATTAAACTTGGTTGACATATTTTTCAGTGGACTAGTCGCTTTAGAGGAACTTCATATGGAAACAAACAGACTTTCCAGCTTGTCAGGTTACCTGGGGTCTGACCTCGGTAAACTCACAATGCTTCATGTAAGCGACAACGTTATCACAACGATTGGTGCACAAGATCTTGACAACCTCGTGGCCTTACAAGTGAGTTAACAACGATTCTTGCTTGACTGCACTGCCGATTGCCTTGCAAATAACTTTCCTTTTGATATTAGTAATTTACACATTTGTATCAGTCTGGTTTAGTGTTGAGGCAATGCTTGTTTCAGTTGTAATTTGTATCACAAAAATTGTTAGGAATATGGTTTGACTTAGCAACGCACGGTGTTAAGCTTCTCATCATTATGCAATGATGACCACAACAGCGATTGTGGAAATGTTTGCATTCCAATCAGTGTTTCTCAAACTTTTTTAGCCCAAGGACCACTTTATCCTCGAATTTTTTTCCAAGGACCGACAAACAGAATTTCATTCTTACATGCTCTCAAAACAGGCGATTTTATTAACCAGTGCCTAGTTTAAGTCCCCTTTTCGTGGACCACTATGAGGGGACGGCGGACCACACTTTGAGAATTTAAATGTATTCACTACATACAAGCTCCCTGGCAGTTATGATTTCAATGGGAAATTTATAGGGTTGGTGGTTCAAAAATATTATGTAAAGGAAGTATAACCTGGCTGTAAGTGTTTTTGATCAAGCAGAAGGCAGGCGACTTAAAACCTTTTTTCTGTGGTGGGATTGAATCGCATGGACTTTCCCTAGGTCTTGTGAACAGCTTTAGATTGAAATCCTTAATTGCTTGCAAAGTGAAATTGTTGTAATTTCACTTTTCAAGCTGCAATTTATGTCGAGTTTTTGGTAATACGTGTTTTGTTTTTAGACGCTGGATCTCTCAGGTAACAAGATCTCTACCATCGACCCCCTTGCGTTTTCCGCAAATATTAAGTTGGCGACAGTTAATCTGCAGGTAAGAAGATAATAATATCTTGACACTTTTACTCGTAACAGTTTTATTTGCTGTGATTATGGCAAATGTTTCCAAAACTTGTGTATTATGTTTAAGCTAATAAATTATGTTTGTGTAGTTAAGAAAATCAACGCGTTTCTAGACATTTATTACCATTTTAAAAGAATAATATGCCAAAAAATGCTGTTTCTAAGTTTCTAAAATACTTTTAATCTTTTCTCAGGGCAATAACTTGACAACTGTAAGCGTGTCCTTGTTTGAAAATACAACTGTTACGAACGGCACTTTGAACCTGAGCGATAATATTTGGAATTGTGATTGTGCATTGTACAATTTTACCCAAACAACGGCTGGAAATGGAACCGATTTTAATTGCAGGTGCGAAATAATCTAAACTTCCTACCCATGCAATAAATAGTTTTAGATATTGTTTGCCAGTTTTTTCGCTATGTTTTTTTCATTAGATTGCTTAAAACCCAACTGAGATTATTTATTTGGAACTTGTGTGCAACAACGACTGAATTTTTGAAACATCTATTTTTTAGGAAAATAGACTGAAAAAACTTCGATAATCATTTTATTTAAAGTGTTAGTGGAAATACAACCCTGGTAACCTTCGGAAAAACCTTAAAAACACGTTTGTTGGAAGTTTTGCGAAAAACTTTCACGATTTTTGTCATTTTCAAGTTCCCCTGAGGAATTCAAAGATCGGATGTTGTCAAATATTACAAAACCAGAGCTTTGCGAACCGGTGTCACCCCCCTCAGCATCCACAGAAACCTCATCCACAGTAACCCCAGCTACAGAAACCCCATCAGCAACCCCATCCACAGAAACCCCATCCACAGAAACCCCATCCACAGAAACCCCAGCTACAGACGCCCCAGCCCCCCAGCCACCAGCAATCTTACCAAGCGACACAAAGATAAACGAAACCCGCACAGCAAAGACAGGTATCATCAATTTGCGTCAGTTTTTCTGTTTGGCAGACTGTCATGTTTGTGACTGTATGTTGTCGTAAAATTCGCTTGTTTGCAAGTTTGTGTGTCATTTGCTTTTGAGGAGTCTGTCTGTCCGTGTTTCCGTATCTACATCATTTTTCCAAGCCGTGGATCAAAACAAAATCACTGAGGTCTCAGCAGGCCGCACTAAATTTCCACGAATCCGTTCCCAGTTTATGATGTTGTAGAAACTTGCGAGTTTAGGGGATTCTAATTTCGGTTATCTCCCTTAATTTGGAGCCGATCCCTGGTCTACATGTTCGTCCGTAGGCTCAAGTGCGTATCTCTTTGCAACTTCAACCTTTCCGCTCTCTACTGACCCCTAGTGTGTGACGTAGTTTTTTCTTTAACCAATACAGTCGAGTTATCAATTTTGCTTCTGCCATTGACTTTTGTGCAAAGTGTGCTTGCTGACTTATTACAGTTGTTATCAGACATTCTCCGTTGATAACTGTTTCATGTGATGTGACGTACAGTTTGTGTGGTTATACCGGTGATGGGTTATTTAATCCAATCCCATTTTTTGTTTTTGTCTGTAGCCGAATCTGTCACCATCCGTTGCAACTTGTCGGACACATCAGACATTATGTGGTTCCTCAACAACACAGAAACCAAAGCGACAGAACAACGAACTTTCAACTCAACATATCTGACTGTGACCAGTAAGTGTGACGCTCAAACTTAAATATTCGCCGAATTATGGAAGACAGACCTCGCTTGAAAATTTATTTTAGTGATTCGATATTCTTCCAAATAAATCCAACTACTTTTCTGTTGCTGACTTGAAAACGAATGAAATATTATACTTGGCCTAAATACTGTGCTGAATCATCTTTCCAGGATTTCTACAAAGATCTAGTTTCCAAAATAACACACACCTTTCCACAGACGCGACTTACGACGATTCCGGTTCGTACTGTTGCGGGAAAGTCCCCTCACCCACCTACTGTGTTGAGGTGACGGTGAAATCGCCTGAATCGCCCCCACCACCCACTGGTTCGAGTTCATCAGTAGTTGTGGTGGTTGTGGTGTTGGTACTGGTGGCTGTGGTGCTCGTCGCTGGTTGTTACGTGTACAGGAGATGGAAGAGGAACCAGAGTGGAGAGGCGTATGGATTGCTCAACGACGATGTGAGGACGTTTTGGTGAAAAATACTTTCTGTCATAACATTTGTTCTAGAATACTAAACATCTGTTCTGAAATATTAAACTTTTTTACCTAGAATAACAATTACTGTCCTAGAATACTAAACATGGGTTCTAGCATACTAAACATATGTTCTGGAATAATAAAATTCTGTTCTACAATGACCAGTGTTCTAGAATACTAAACATCTATTGAAATCAATGAAATAACAAAAGTTTTACAAATTCCTCGAAAATTCGCTGAATGGACGATGAACGGAAAGATCCGGAAATGATTTTGTGTTGAACTGTTCCAGCTCTCTGTTCCAAATCTGACTTCTCAATGCGAGTTGCAATACCAACAACACTAAATTGCTTTAAACTGATTTTAACTTTTTCCCCAGAGCGCGTTCCGCCCCACGCATGACCGCGGATCCAACGATTTCTTGTGATGAAATCAACGCAGCAAACGACATCCTTCCATCTCTCCTTGTATCTATTCTCGCGTAGTGTAACTGTGAGCAACCAAACAACTATTTCAGCTTGTCCACCTCCAGCACCTGTTACAATTCAAATTGTGTCTGAGTCAGTTTTACAATATCATAGCAAAGTAATAATTTCCTTTATACACACAATGCTAAAGTCGCATTTCAGCCTCTGGTGCCGATCAAATTATTGTCCAAACATCATGACACCCTCCGTACGTCATGTCACCTGGGTTAGTGCGGTGGAATTGGAACCCATGAGTTGTCGATCTACCAACTGAACAACGCAAGCTTCTTGGTGGAAGGCAATGTTGCAGATCTTATTGAACGATGTTCACTGTTTAAATCGGTTTGAGACTTCTCGTTATGCGAAAATTGTTGTAAACACGTTACACCACCCCCTTCTTAGTTGGTCGTTGTCGTTTTCGTTCGATTTTCATTGTCTTCCCCGGCTACGTCACCAGGGACCGCCCCAGTAAACCCCACAAACCTCTGCTTGTTGCAAAAAGTGCCCGACTTTTATCTAAGGTACAAAAATATTTGTTAAAGGTGGTTGACTCGTTCACTTATATTTGACTTCGACTTGCATTATTTCACTCTTTGAGGTTTCAAAACGCCTCTGCTTTCCATGGTGTGCTGAAAACATGTTTTGCAATTTCCACCAGCACTAAGCCTAATTTAAGTCACGGCGAATTTTAGTTGTCACGCAGAATTGTATTTGCGTAGATTTTGTTGTAAGTTCCCCCGCTGATGTGTCTCGTTCTACGCTTCGTTCCTCCTAATAAAGGCAGTGTGTAGTTCTTCAAGGACAGCGCAACATTTTTTCCTCGGTAGCGTAGCAACATCTGATCGGGTCGCGCCGAACGCTGGCGAGTTTGTCACGTGGAAATTCTTCCCGGTTGGAACCGCTGGTTTTTTCGACCATCGTGTTCCACTGGTTGGGAGGAACGCTGACCAAGTTACTTAGCAAAACACAAAAGATCGAAGTGGGTTTCGAACCCGCATCCCTGCGAGCACAAAGTGGTTGCGCTAACGTGGAACCAACATGACGTTTTACT
>QXVZ01011818.1:0-18171 GCA_008931825.1 Phallusia fumigata | reverse complement strand
GGTGTTGTGGCGTAACCTATGGATTTTGTATGGGGCTCAGGAATTTTTACAATCCCCGTATTTCATATTCATACTGGTTAACTTTGTTGCAGTAATTCCTGCCTGTGCATCCAACCCGTGTGAAAACAATGGCAGGTGTCTCGACACCCAAAAGTCGTTCCATTGCCAGTGTATCGGACGCTTCTATGGATCTCGCTGCAAACGTGGTAAGTGCTTTAGACGCTATTTGACAAATGTCATTTTGGTTCTTTGATTACCAAACGTGACAGTTTTGCGGCTTTGTGTAGTTTGTGGCTCAACAAGGGATTACAAAAGGTATAGGGTTCTAATTTTGGTGCAACCGGTAACAGATCACCTCTTTTATTGGCAATTGCTCAGTAACAGGAAGCAATTAAAACCATAAAAAGCGACTGAATTCGTTGAGTGTAAAGTCCATGTTCAACTTTGCTGTCGATTTTGTAAATCAGGAATTAAATGGCAAACATGCTGCCTTAATCAGCAGCCAGTTACTAAAATCACTTTTCCAGTTTTAAACTTGTTTTTGTGCAGTTAAAAGCCTAACCCAAATATAAATTTTAATTAAACATTAATGAACAACAATAATAACAAGTCTTATACATTTTCTACAAAGCCTTCAACCTTTTATCAAAGGCGGTTTAGTAACATACTAATATAACCTTTAGTGATTGCAAAATTGCCCCTACCAGACCGTAAGTGCTGTTGAGAGGGATAAAGGCCTCACAGTGATTGTGGTCGGTTACTATTAATAGTTTACAAGAATAAACAGCAAACCTTTTCCTTTAAAGGTTTCAACAAACAAACAAATATTACTTTTTAATTTATTTGTAGCCCTTTTTGGCGACTCAAGAGACTATCTTTTTATTTGTTACTCCTTTAGTGTAGTTAGTGTATCTGACAATTCGAATGACGAAAATAAAGAAGCATTTTACAATATGCGTTGCACAGTGTGCTGTCCAGATGTTGCAAAGGTCCAAACAAAAACTTGATTGATAAAATGAAGATAACATAAAACAAACAGGAGAAATTTAAATTGAGAGTTTTATAATTACCACTAACTGGCCCACAAACAGACAACATGACGAACGATGATCGCTGTTTTTTTTACAGAATTTTTTAGGTATAAAAACAGGTTTTTAGAAAACAAGATCAGTCTGTTCAAAACTTAGCAATGTGTATTTCGCCTAATCGCGGCATCATCAATCCTGATACAAATAGGAGAGATTCAATGTTTTTTTGGTTTTTAACAGAACCCTACTATAGTAGCAGCGTCAGGATTCCGGCACACTACGTCTTTGAGCCTCCTTTCAGTTTGGCAGTGAACATCTCGTATCTGTCATGCCTGTGGGGAATGGCAATGCGGGTAGATACAAATGTCAGAGGGTCTAACCACATGCCAGACACCTTTAACTCAACTGTTCTCGGTATATACCCGTGGGGATTTCAGGTCGAAGTGTGGAGAACTGACCGTGATGACTTTGGTTGGGGTCAGTTTGATGTGGTTCTTTCTTATCGGGCAATATTTGGTAAGTAAGTAAGTAAGTAAAAAAGTAACTAAACTTTGTATTTTAAAAATTGTTTAAAAAAAATAGAAATAGCAAAGACCAATTTCGACTAACGTAAAAAGTTTCTAAACCGGGTTTTTACACATTTTTCAACTGGTTTGATTTAAGCATTTATCTTCTATTCAATAAATAAACGCTATCGTATTCCCGGCGACCGGCTACGATATTTGTATTTCCAACCTTTTGTAATGGCGGCCAGTGTTAATCTGGTAAAGACGCCCACTGTCCAAGCTTTTAACAATAAAATTATTACGCAAATACGCGGCTGATGCACAACGATCCAACCAGTTTTATGATATTTGTGTGCGTCACTACCACGTACTCTTCCTTTCTGTCGTTACGTAAAGTTCCATGGAAAGCTTTTGGAAAGCGAAGGCAAAAGTCTCCTTAACCCAAAAGCTAAATCCAAACTTTGACGGACCATGTGCCGGTGACATAAACAAGTTACTTTTGCAGAGAGTTACGATTTCAAGAAAATGCGGTGTGTTAATCATTACAGTTGCGTGAATGACCAAACTGGAAGGAAATGCATCTGCAGAGATGGCTACATTGGAGAATTCTGTGATAAGCGTAAGAAATTGTCTTCATTTCAAACTTGGTGGTAGTCAAATTTAAATCTGCTAGTCTTTAAACCGAAATAGTAAAAATATTCAGGCCTGTTATATGCGTAACCCAAAAGTTTATGTTTAAACTAATTTTAATATGTTTAAACCAGCCAAAACACCAATTTAAAAGATTCCTTTAGGTTTTGTATTCTAAATCTGCTTGCAGCAGTTTGGAGTAGAATTACTAAGTATATACGCACAACAAAGCCCTCTGTGTTTGTAGAACTTAGGTTCTGCTTTCCCTCACCCTGTTATCGAGGCAAATGCACTGAGAACGAGACCAACTATGAATGCGAGTGCCCGGAAGGTTTCACAGGTCAAAACTGCACAACTGGTAAGCTCCAGTACCTGAAACAAATAGAATAAGACGCTATCAATTATTATGAATTACAAGCAAGTATGAGCAACTAAGTCTCTTCATGGGTTGAAATATGCGAACTAAGGTACTTTTATGTAACACCTGGTCAATGATGGCAGTGTACGGTACGGAGCAAAAATTATGAAAAAGTACGGTAGGCCCTTTGTAAAGAGGGTGGTACGTATGCACCATAACGTACTGCCACCTATGTTTTTATTATAGTATGTTCACTCTAAAAAGCTTTGTTAGCAAAATGACATGCGGGCAATGCAGGAATTCTGTCTGTTTTATTTCTATTCTAAGCCCATTGTAAAAAAACTGTTTTTAAGGTTACGTAGCGGGTCAAGAAGTTATCAGCAACAACAAGTGGTTTTCGAACACAAAAAATCTAACCATCGTGTACGACACGTGCAAAACTAAAAATGCTTCAAGGATTGATTTGTCAATACGTGGCCAAGTTGCAACTTTGGTTAATGTCCAGCTACGGGAAATACGTACTGGCGGTTTCATTGCTTCCCTTTCCAGACACAGTGGCGACATAATCCAATGGCAACTGATTGATGTTGTTATGGAATGGGAAGCTTATTTTGGTAAGGTTTCGGAAACATGAAGTAGTAGTAAACTACATGGAAAAAACGTTTGACTACCGGCTGTATAAAATACCAAAAACGAATATTTACCTTTTCGACAAACAATGCTGTGTTTCATGCATTTATTATTCTAACTGCACACTGACATCTAAACACTGTTGCATAAGAAAAGGATTTTAAAGAATTATGGAAAAATGACGTTGTACTTTAGTATTCTGGTGTATTAAGATACCTTTTTACGTAATCTCGGTAACTAGATTTCTACCTCGCGTAGATACTCTGTCTTTTGATTCTAATCCTTGTGGATTCAATGGTCAATGTACCAACAATTTGGACAGGGTTTTGTGCACTTGCAGTGGCCTATATACTGGAAGATTTTGCGAAACCGGTTGGTGACCTTTTTGTTTGAGATAATACGTGAAGACCGTAGTTTACCATAACGATGTTTTACCAATTTTTTCCGCATTTGCAGTGTCGCTCAATTGCCTTACTGAGCCGTGTAAAAATGGCGGAACTTGCGTGAATGTAGAACGTTACTTCAAGTGCTATTGTGCTGAGGGATTTGGTGGAACATACTGTGAAATGGGTAAGAAGATGCTTGGACCAACAAGCATGCTTTTTTGGCCCAGAAAAGCCACCCTTTCCTTAATTTAAAACTTAAAAACTGTTTTGACACCTAGAAAAGATACACTTTAAAATGCTGTTTTATTTGCGATCTTTTTCGTGTTTTTGCTTGTTATTTCTAAAAATGTGTGTTTCAACCAACAAAAAAGCATGTGTTATGTCTAATTATCTAAGACATCTGTGTTAACAAAATATTGGAAACAAAAAATATGCAAAAAATACAGTGCTAGTATTGTTTGTACTCGTTGAAATAAGGCACTGACCTAAGCAGAGGACATGAGCGCCATCTTTTTAAACAATTCGATAGCAGCTTATCCAATAATGAGTCGAAAATAAGAAGATTTATTGACATGATATTACAAAATGTTTCAAATAGAATATACAGCTTTTGATTAGTAATTGGGCAAATATTTTCGTGCCTAACGTTGTCGTTGAAATGTATGTAAGGCACTTTTGTAGAGGAATAATAGTTCTCTTTTAACGAGTTACATTTTGTTAAGGTGTTGTCTATGGTGTCCGTCACTTCACAGCTGACAAACACAATGTACTTCAGTATGTTTCATTTCTTTTTGACGAATGCTACAACAGAGAACCGAGAAGTGTTGCAGTTGAATTGACCAACTTGGGGAATTACCCTTCTGATTACGACTCTTACGTCACAAGGGTGTACAAACATGGATTCGACATGTACGTGCAACGATCGTTCAGCGCAGGGAACCGATTTCATGACCGACATTCGCTCAGATTTAGGGCTTATTTTGGTAAGTAATCCTTTATATGTGGTAGGAGTCTTGAATAAAAACACTCGGCCCAGAGAAGTTGTGTGTAGTTAATTTATTGTAATGCAAACGTTTCGATAATCGCTGTTGTTATCATTAGTACACAATGACGAGAAGCCTAAAACCGTGCGTCATAAACTAACGGAACGGAAGTAAGATAAACAATCGATCGCAGAGGGACAGATACCAACAGCGATTGTCGAAACGTTTCAAATTCACTATGTACAATTTGTTCTTGGGCAATTATTTTTTGATTAAGCTCTTCGTTAAGTCTGCATCTTGTCTACTGTGTTAGTGTCCTCTGCAGGAAATTTTGTAAATTGCCAATCATCAACGATTTTAATTTGTTGACGAGGGACGACTATTTGGACGCAATGCCGCTGACTACAGGATTCAAAATCACAGAAATGTTGTAGAAATAAAAACTGTGTTGTTTTCGCGTGTATTTATTGCGTTCAGAGGTAGGACTGTTTTATACGTACGTTTCATCTGAAACAACCGTATTTTTTCTAAAAATAATAATGAATTTTTGACACAAGTTGATCGAATGGGCATTACTGTACGTCACGCAAGTAGAGTGTGACGGGCTATTTGACATTGTCCTTACTTGTATGCAACAAAAAACTGCAGCGTATTTTAGGCGTTCTAAGGCCGTTCGGCTGGTCCCACCAACATCCCTCCTAATCATGTTTCTCATACTGAGCCAAACTCATTCTCTTTTGTGGGCCTCAGTCACATAACGCTTTGTAATTAGCGCGTTCAACCTTGACCCACCCATTGTGCCCCTTTTTTCGCCCCATAACGTTCTAACGTCGCGCAGCTGTTCCCGGCCTGGTGATAGGTTTAGTGCTATTGTGTCGCTATGTTTTCTTTCACCAAACGAAACTCAACTCAACGTAATATCCTTGTCCTAATAATGCCTATTTTTAATTACAGATTAAACTAACTTTACAACAAACCCATGTCAAAACGGAGCGCAGTGCTTAATAACCAACAAATATAATTTCACCTGCAATTGCACTGCTCAGTATAAGGGAAAACTGCGTCAAGAAGGTAAAACATAAACTATTTGTAGCCTTGCAATATTCGAAATAAACTAACAGATTGTCGATTTCAGAGATCCGCAACTGTTCAACAATGCCATGTAAAAACAACGGTTTGTGTCAAGATACAAACAGTGGGTTTAACTGTTCTTGCAGTGAGGATTACACCGGTAAAGACTGTTCTATACGTACGTTTCATCTACAAAAACCGTATTTTTACTAAAACAATATTAAACTTTTGACACAGGTTAATCAAATGGGCATTAGTGCATCGTAGAAAGACAACTTAAACTCGTAATAACAACTAAACCAACAAGTCGTTAATTTGACGTCATGTGATACTTGTTAGTAATAATAATTTTAATAACTTTGGCCGGCCAAGGCACCCTGTGCCCTGAAACCGGGAGTTTACTAAACTAATGCACAAAAAACCTTTTGCTTCATAGAAATCGTGTGGAAATTTTGTCGACATTTTACTGAGACCAATTAGGGCAAAACTTTGGCATGCAGAAGCAAAACGATGACAAACAAATGTAAAAAACAAACTTACCAAAAACGTTTTTGCAGATATTTTGAGCGGGAGTTATGCTGTCGGTCGACATTATGGTCTCAACAGGAGAAAAATGATCAAAGTGGCTTACAAAACCTGCCACCAGGGGTTACCTAAAAAATTTACTGCCATTGCTTTGGGTGACAACGAATCGTCCGATCGTTTTGAGGTAAAAAGTACAAGAATTAGAAGATTTGGATTTAGAGCTATGGTCAGAAGAACGGATAGAAACTTTGGTTGGGGCCAACCAAATGTTACAGTGCACTGGAAAGCATATTTCGGTGAGAACCAATCGGTTTAACAATAATGTCACAATCGCATGTGCTGTCGTTCATCCTCGGCAAAGGTTGCATAGATTTATTTTCACATTTACGTTAGGCAAAAATCTATTATTGAGTATATAGATACGACTGACGTTAAACTACGTAGCTTACGTGTATAATAACGTTCACTGTTTCGTGACGGTTCAACACATGTAAACAAAAAAGGAAATTACCCTTTGACGGCAACAAATTTTGAAAGCTTACTTCAAAAAAGGCATATTCGGTAACGGTTTCTACTTTACTACAACAGGTGTAAATGCATTTGCAAACGACTACTGTCGCAACGGTGGAACTTGTCAGAACACTTTGAGTGGATTAAAATGTTCTTGTCCTCCTGGATATATAGGATCCAAGTGCAAAAGAGGTATAGCAATGATGTACGAATAAAGCCAGTGTAGCTGTTTTGAACCACTATGACGTTACCTACGTGGCATGTTTTACGAACCAGACCTTTGTTTATTACGCCTTTTGTTTACACGGATATCCTGAGGGCTCTTTTTGTTCGACTTGTATCCTCAAGGCAATGCAAATTTTATACATAAAAAACACTTAGGTAACGATAAATGTGTGTAAAAGCCCGAAAAACGTTTTTTTCGCCTAAAACATTTTACCTATTGATAATATCTTTTTGTCTCCTGGGAGGTGTTCACTGGTGATCCATGGACGTTTCCTCCTTGACCCAGTAGAATATTTTTTTACGGCAGGCCATTGACCAACACTGTTGAAAAACAAAGTGCATTTTTTGTTGTAAACTCTACCCCAATGTGCAATATTGGTGGTTTATTTCAGTCGATCTTTGCCAACCCAATCCATGTCTTAATAGTGGAACTTGTAGAAATGGGGTCAAACGTGGTTTCCAGTGCAAATGTCCAAACGGTTTTATCGGAAGGAAGTGTTCTATTGGTAAGCACTTTATAACTCCCACTTGTTTTGTGATTTAAAAAATATGTGTTTGGGTCATATGAACAGGGTTTATAGTAATAAGAATTAAATTGTTGTACTTGTTTTGCAGATATTTCCCAGATAGTCGCCACCAACTTGACAATGGCTCTTAAAAAAATGTATTAACAGTTTAAGGATATATATGCTTACAGTATTCTGATAAGTTATTCCAGTCTGATAAATAAATCGATTTCGAAATATGTGAAGAAGGAAAAAAATACCTTACCTGTATGTGGACTTGCAACATTATTTCCGACTTCTGACAACCAAGTTTATAACCTCTCGATAAGAGTATGTAAAACAGCTCATTTTGACCAAAACAACTCAATATACCACTATCGATGGTTCAGACTTAAAATGAAGAAAATTTTAACGAAAAAAGCCGGAACTTGATGACCCAAACGTGAGTCAGATCTTCTCAATGCAATTTAATCCACTAGCTTAACACAGTGGGTCAACATCCAAGCACCCAATCGCTACAGACAGTCAATTGCTTGGCAAACATCAGGTGACAATAAACTAGGCTAAAGCGACAATGATATTACCGGTAACGATTTCAAAGCGGTAACATTTTGATTTCTTTTTATTACAATCAACATATACTTACTTGTGAGCCCTAAAAACTTGATATTGCAGCACTTGCGGGCAGTTTATAGTAATTTGACAACTTGCAGAACTCAACCTGTTTTTATTTAGCTGTTAAAATGACTGGGCCGAGTATTTGTTTAGATAAAAGTTTAGCTGTTATTGGTTTTATTTAGGCTTGGCAGTGTTTCTGATTCAACATCGGCAGTCAGAACGCTAAGCTCTGCGTTGCTCAATTTGCTCCAGCCACGGATGGGCTTGGATGTGGTTTCGAGTTTTACTGCAGGCTAAATATTTACTACACGCCCTGAACGGAATTGCGTGTCATAACTATGTTTTGGTACACCTTGTCAAGCAGGGATGGCGTACCTTGATTTTTCGAATGCTACATGTTTATCCAGACATTTTCGCAAATTTATTTAGCCCGCAAAATACGCAGTAAATTGGCTCGCCTTGCAGTTAGCAAGAAAAGACACTTTAGATTGACTGTAATTTAGCCATGTATTTTCGAGGCAGTCAGACATTCTTTAAACGACAAAAAGTGATCGTGACTACAGATTCTCGTTTGGTTCTGATTTTCTCTTTCGTTGTGCACAAATTTATTTAGGACTACGGTCCTAAAGACAAACTTGGTTTCTGGATTTATTCTAGCGCGTATAACCTTATCCGCTTTACAGTATGAGCAGGACGTATTTTGTGCAGTTAATATTTTGTCGCTGTGTGTGGAATTTAAACACCCGAATATATGGACTTTATACACAAGCTCATACAACCCAAGCTGCCACCAAATCCATAAATACGATTAAACAACGCTTGTAATTTACACCAATTTTTTGTTCACGTTACGTCAACTAATGTTATACTGTATAACCAGGGTTTATGGTAAGGAAGATCTGGTAATCCTGTGTATAAGGATGCCACGTGGAGCTATGATCTGAGGCAAAATCAGAGGAAGTTATTTACAAAAGCTGGAATTGTATATACTTTGAGCACAGGTTAGGAAAGAACTATTAACTGCCCACATTGCTGCAATATCTTATGAAGTACATGCAAGGTGATGGACACAAGCCTATTCCAAAATGTTGCGTAAATATCGCGTTGTGTAGGTGCGTTACCGTTTACATCCCCAATGCCAGTTCACTGAATTTACAAAACTGGCAGCCATAAGCCCTTTGTTTGCCGGGCAATACAACTTTCCGTGGCGACTACAGGATGTTTGACATATGTACACCTTACTGTTTGCAGACTGATGTACAGGAAACCCGAGCTGTTCGAATTCATTGAAACGTGGTAAATGCTTATCAGCCAAAACTACCGCTAACAGTAGTACATTGTTAGTTACTATGATTGTGGATAGGAAAATTAGTTGTTTTTATATGTATTGCTTATCGTACGAGTTTTGCTTTTTTTTACCAAAACATTATCAAAAGAAGTTAAAATGTGATGTTGCTTAACTTCACGTATACATCACAGAGGTTTGTGCTTTTTATCTCATGTATTCTTATCTCGACTTTAATTTTACATATTTCTGTAACTGTTACTACTGTCGTTATTTTTTCTTATCAGATATCTAATTGTTAGAAGCTTTGTTTCAGCAAGTACAACTACAACATGGTATTAAAAAGTTTTTTAAATAGAAAACTACTTTTACTGCCAGCAATTGGCTTGGGATGGTTTTTCATTTCGACAATTGTTGCTTGTATTAAAATAGGTGTGTTAAAATAGCTACATAACAATAGTGATAAACAGCCTATAACAACCTTCTTAAATGACAAAACCCTGACAGTGCTTCTTAACCGTTGGGCCGCTAAAAATACCAAAATGTTACAGAGCTTACAGCGAAAACGGTCGTTAAAATTCAGCATTGTTGTATCGCTCGGCCAACTGAGTTAATGTGTTTAAACTTTACTTTGTTTGCATTACGGTTTGTGTCACTTTGACGCAACATAGTGGGCCTACAAAACCATCAGTATAAGTGGACTGTGTAATAAACTAGGAGCACTGCCTTACTCCAGGCGGATTCAAAATTTTGAACTTTACGTTTGAATTAAGCTAAAAATATCAAATTTCTAGTAGTAGATCTTCGTGGCTTTTGAAACAGAACCAAACAATTTAATGTGGTAAATTTATATTGAACGTTGGCAAAAACTGTTTTTAATCGAGATCAAACCCTGCACACAGATGCTTTAAAACCGTGAACATTGCTCGTTCGTTTGTTTTATTTTATTCTTGGGGGCGGAATAAAGCCTAAATGCTTTTATGCTCACAACGACGCCGCCATTGAAATACCTGCCTCATTGTAATTCGTTTTTTTAGTATTTTCAATTTTTCAGTTGGTGACTTTAACTTGGGTCAACTTGTCGGGTCCACTGAGCAACTTATCAGATCCACAATTATGTGCAACATTACTGTGTTTCAACGCGTTTTGTTACAGTTGCGTCGACATGAGAAAATACCGTCCCGCTGAAATGTGCGAATGGAAAACAAACAACCAGGACTGTTCGTGGCGAAACTACTCAACCGCGAAAGAGGCATGTGACGTCATCGAGCGTTCGCCCTTCAATAATTTGCACTTCGTTGGCGATTCTCTCATCCGAAATATGTTTTACGCACTTCTTATGATCCTCACTGGTGATCCGAACAGCGGAGTTTGGAGCAAGACTATGAACAAAGAACAAAAATCGTATTGTCAGGCTGAACGATTTTCCTGTACAAATGTCGTGAGGTAATACTTCTCCACGTCGGTTATCACATAAACCTCAATTCAAAAGCGGTCATTGAAGGTTACCTGCAACCCAACGTAGCCATTCGTGAAAATTTTTACAAGGACAAAGCAAACATAGCCATGAAATGGCCGCAAATCTATTTTGTTCCTCCACTACTCCCTGGCCTTATGAAACCTGCTGCCCACTTGCCTAGTCAAGGTAACAAACCTGCGGCGGCGTTTTCTCAACAGATGAAAGAGTTTTGCGACAAAAACGACATCACGTTTTTCGACGTGCGACCGTTTTCCAAGTTTGTTCACAGTTTTGACGGAACTCATTACGGATTGGGCGTGAACTTGATGAAAAATCAATTCATGTTGAATCACTTTGAGGCCATGACTTGACTGTACATGTAATAACTGCGTCAAACGCAATAAACGTTTAACGACAAAAATAGGACCACTGAACGACGCGGGCGCAGGCCATTTTTATCGTTAGGTACACAATTCACAGATTTAATTGGCCACAAAACAAATACTGATTTGTATCTTCTTATTGAGACTCCTTTGTCGTATCGGGCGGGTTTTTTTTGACTTAACTAGAGACAAAGAACAGTGTGTATCTTTTTCCTAAACCGAATACCTTTGCCCTACTTACACTTTTTAGTTGAATCAAAATCGATAAAGTGAAAAGTTCCAACTGTTTTGTCAGTGCTTTGGCATTGTTGTTTCACGCCTTCTGTATTGACATTTATTGTTTTGGCAATCACGTAAATGCAACGGTACGTGTCGAAACAATGAACCTGCTTTAATCAAGGCCTCGCTAGTAGATTTCGCAGATTTATCTTAACTACTAGGTAACCAATGCTCTTTTAATTGTATGCCAACCGAGTTTACTTGGTGAGGCTTCAAACTCTGTAAAGCCGTGAGATCCTTTCTCTAAATTTATTCCAGCTGGTATCAGAGGGTTTGAAAATATACCTAGCTTTTTATTGTATGAAACATATTATCTTTTGACTTTTATTATAACACATGTAAAGGTGAATTATATGCTTGCGCATACTTGGTACTGGATCTACCCTGAAGCTTTCATGCGGGCTAACGATAACGGCACACTCATATATGAATTATAGTACGCCAGGCCTGCAAGAGGCTTGAAATGCTTGGAAGGTCGACTATGGATACGGTATAACGGCTCTTGCAGGCCTGGCGTAATATAAACACATGTAAAAAATGAATTTTAAAACAATTAGGACAAAACATTAGGAAAATTAAAGCTGTAGTTTGTTTCGCTGATACCAAAATTCGGCACTGCGTTGCCACAAGCAGTGTGTAACATTCGTGCGCAGTTTTTATATTGTTGCAATGTCAACAAAACGCTTTCCCTTTAGGTTAAGGTTGCAAGAACACCTGCGTTTTAAAAACTAAGACGCTATAACTTGCTTACATGTCTATTTTTTTTACTCAACAAAACACTCAATCAGCACACTTTTCAATTCTGGCCTGTTTTGTCAGTGAGATTCCTTAGCGCACTTGTACAAATATCGCAAAGCAACCTTGTATCTTCTGCCAGGCCCAAAAGTTTGCAACAAATCAAGCGTTAAGTGTTTAAAGAAACCTTAGCCCAAGGGTCAATAAGCTACTGGCCGCGAACCAAAAGCAAAATCATCTGGCCCGCCCCCTAATACAAATTGCTTACATTAATGTTTTGCAGTCAAAAACCGTCTTTTTGTGCTTTCGTTTCGAATGTATCATTTTCGTTAGGATTAGTCCATATAACCTAAATAAATTTATAATAACCTTATATACAGTGAAGAGCACAAAATTGTTAGTTAATAATTAGTGCGGCCCACTGAGGCCATTGCTGGGTAAATGTGCGTGCCCTCTATGTTAAGCAAATAAACCGTGTCGCTTCATACTGTCGGGATTGGCTAAGTTTACCACATTACATAATCTAAATTGCTAATGAGTGGCCATACATTAAAACGCGTAGAATTCAATCCTATACGTTGCGGAGGTAATCATTTTAACATATGTACATGTTCAGGATAAATCCATTAAGACTACATTTGTTTTAAGAAATTGGCCATCTTTTACTAAACGTACGTGAACACAAGGCTTGTAACTTAACATGGACCTCAGGCGCCATTTACTGGTTTTTTCTATCACTTTGCGTTAGTTGGATGTTTTCTAACTGACTTTTCTCCTTATACTGATACAGAAAAAACTGTAGATTTTAACTCAATTAACTTTTTGTTTACTACATTAAGTTATCATGTTTTGGTATGGAGTCCCTTGCAACGAGCAGCTTGAGATGTGAGAGCGAAGACGTCCACGCGACGTACTATGACGCGTCCCTTCGGCGTGTTAAAGAACGGAAGTCATTTGTCATAGGAACTTAGGACAGTTTGTTGACAGATTTTACTTGGTAAGCAACGGATTATTGTTTGGTAAATACAGGCGTTCTTGTTTAGCAAACGTTAGTTTTTGTACAGGCGTTCTTGTTTAGCAAAGGACCTATTGTAAAAACAATTTGTAACTAATTGCAATGTTAAAGTTCAAAAATGGCAGCCACGTTTATTAATACTGTTTCGTTTGTGTTTCTGCCATGTTTGTTTTTTCAATTTGCTGTCTACGGTTTATGTCAAGGTATGTGAAAAATATAGCAAAGGTATTAGCGTCCAAGCTTGTCAAATTTTTGGAACTAGCAAAAACTGAAAGATTTTTCTATTGTAACAAGCTTAGATTATTTCTGAAAGAAAAACAAAAATTGGCTTTTCAAGAAACTTGAATCTTTTGCCTGATTTCATTTGTGACATTACGTAAACAGCATGATCGCCAGTTGCAATTAAAAGTTTTGTTTGCAACACAGGTTTGGACTCCGCTAATAACGCATCCACAGAAGTTTCCGAGATTTGCAACAAAGAACAAGATTGTCATGTATGCAACAAAACTGTTACAAATTCGACATGTCTCCACTGTCAATATCCGAATATACAGTGAGTTATTGCTTTACCACAAATTGTAGGCAGATTAATACCTTACATAAAGTGCTAACAGTCATTTACTATTGATTTAATAAATAAGCAACTTTTTAATGCAAAAGTCCTCGCATAGAAAGTATTTGAAAATGAGTTACCTTCTGGGCAGTTTTATTGTGAAGACTGCACTTACAGGAAACATGATTACAACCTCATAAGTGCGACTGGCATTGCAAGCGTCGTTATATTTTAAAAAGTAATTTGTATCTTGCAACTATATCTCAAGTTAAAAAGTATGATTGCTAGAGGGATCTGCGCGAAACTTTCACGCTGGCCAGATATTGATTTGCTATCACGTCTTTGGCATGGCATGCCTGTCGTATTCAAGTTAATGAATGTTCAAACATGANAGAAATGGCATCATCAGTTCTAAACAATATGTAACATATATATATAAATAATGTCAAGGTATCAAATGTAAAAAATCATGAAAGGATTTAAGAGTATAAAATCCGAGCCACTATCATTACAACCTCAACGCACTCGTCTGCACCAACACAAAAGCGTCAGCAATTGCAACTCACACGCAAGAAAAAGGCGATGAGAAAGAAGGCCCTATTATAGATTATCCGAAACTGGAATCGTCTGTATTAAGCACCCGTGGTTCAGGACGATTTCTGCACTAATGCACCTTTGTTACTCAGGCCTAGTGATTGTTTAAAACGTCACCAGTTACCCACGGTTTCTGTTCAGGTGCAAACAGGAAAACTGCCTAAAGCAGGGGGTGAAAAGTACCCCCCTTACTGGAGTATTATGCGACGGAATTGAGGACTGCGTTCCTTCTGGGTCTTTCGGGGTAATAAAATGGGTTCATCCGCCCGGGTTTCCTGCGGATGAGTGCAGAGCTCAATGTTCGAACGGAACTGGAGCCTTTAACTGCACTGTTGATTCACTTAAGGCTGTGTCTATAGCTCCCCATACAATACCATGCCGAAAACATGTGAGTTAATTTTTATTAGTAGATCAGCGCTCGACCATTTTGGTTCCCTAGTTTTCTAGAAAGCACTCACAGGCTTCCGTCAACTCCAAATTTAGGCCTTTGAATCATGAAATTAACAACATTAAATGCGGTACACTGAAGTAATCCTGTTAAACCACACTGTTTTCACGTGCGAAAAGATACAAGTTATTCATACTTTCGCAATCTTTACCAAACTACCTTAAGGGTTTCGTGATGCCAAAAAGTTTGAAAAGGACTGTAGTAGTATTTATAGTATTTAATATGCTACCAAAGATATGTGAGTTTCAATTTTATTAATAGGTTATATTCTTGACAAGTTATTAAAGTTATTTTTTCCAGGTGTAAATGTCTCAAAATAACAGTTCATAATAAATTGCAACTGCCGCTAGGTTGCGTATCGGTTAATTACCCGGTTAAATGAACAAAGACACGATTTTTGCACAGTAATGGCACGGCGCATGTTTAAAACAGGATACAGCAATTTTCTGGCACGTTTTCGTGCTTCTGAAAATATGCCGTAGCCTACTCAAGTGTTTCAGGTTAACAAAACATGCTGATCTAAAACTTCAATTCTGCGAACAAAAGGCCCGACTGGTTTATAACAGATTTGCAAAACCTCAAAAACAATGAGTGTTTAAATTTACTAGCGAATATATCTGCCAGGACTGGTAAATTTTCTCCTGATAGACCTCCCACAGCAAAGTAGTTCTACATATCAAATCAAAGATTAGCTCAAGTGCCCATCTTTGTTGTGTTTCGCTGGATAAATAAACCTGCTTAAACCACATTTTTGACAGCTTGTTTTGGGCAACGTAACCGTCAACATCACATGGAAATTAAGCAATAAATACGAGTGCGATGGAAAAGTGGACTGTCCTGTAGATAACCGTGATGAAAGTAATTGTCCAGACAGGTACAGACATTAATTTTTATCACTATAAATCCAGCAAAAAGCCTTTACAGGCAGTATTATAATTCCTCGAGTCAATCCAAGTGAAGTATTTGATCCAGAAAACAGTCATGGATTTTAAAGTAGTCTGCTGGTAAAAAATTCGTATTGATTCGATTTTGTCAAAAACACAAAAACAGAAAAACTTTACTTAAAGCAGTTGTTGAGCAACTGACTTTCGCATAATTAATCTATTTCGCCCAAACAGATATTTTCTTGACGGATTTGTATAAAACACAACAAATATTTAACACAACAAAAGCTCAGTCGACAAAGCGCCAGGTCCGTAAATTTACAAGCCAAAACACCCATAGTTTATATTCTACTGTAGTGTATGAAGCAACTGAAAATACGTTTTATTTCATGGATAGATTTTATTGCCCGAATGGCAATTTGGTGAGTATACCCCTTCATAAGAAGTGCGATGGATATAAGGATTGTGATAATGGAACGGATGAGAGCAGAGAAAACTGTCCGGAACGATTTTACTGCCCTTCACGCCAAGGTTCAAAGGTAATAACAGAAACTACTATCCTTTAATGCCTATGGGTACAACTGTAAAAATCTAACAACGTAAAAAACACAAAAAACATGGAATGGTACTTTACAGATTTCTGTGTCAAAGGCCGTGGTTTGTGACTTTAACCACAATTGCGACAACTTTGAGGACGAGACAAATTGCACTGAGGATGGAAGATTTTACTGCGAAAGTGGAAGCCCATTTTTTATCAGAAATAGTCAAGTACGTTTTTTACGTATTTTTTCAGGCTTTTACGTATTTTTTCAGGCTAAGAAGTTTCACAACATTAATGTATAAATCTGTATGAAGCCCTGAGGCCCCTCTCTCTAAAATAAGATGGTTCCAGTAAGTTTGGAAATTTCTATATATGTTGATGACGTGAGAACATATTACTTTTTAATTTTTATTAATCTACATAAAATAGTAAAGATTGATTATAATGTGCAAGAGGACAAATAAGACAATACGTTGAATACAAATATGTTAGGCCCCAACGGATGGTAAGACTTCGATCAATTGTTTAATTAGCTTCTGCCCAATTGTGCACAGATCCTAGACGGGCGTGGTGACTGCAGTGATTGGAGTGACGAGTGCTCCGAAACGCTTTATTCGGATCCAAACATTTTGTCGTCGAGGTACGAGCTTATTGCCAAGCCGTCGCTTCGTGCGATTGTGTGGATTATGGCGATTTTGGCTTTCGTCGGAAACTTGGTAGGAATGTCGTTTTCTCTGACTTTCTTCCAAAGATTTAATTTTTGTTATTGCTAGTAAGTTTGGACTGTTTTCATAATTGTGCAACCAGGTATTGTTGTGCAACAAGTTATGTAAGCAATGGATTGTACAATGGTCTTATGGCTATAGCAACGAATATGACATGACTGTAAGCATCTAAAACTTTGTTTAGACTGTTATCATCGGCGAAAGCAGAGCTCTGAAGAAAGTTTTCGACAAGGAGCGAGGCGCTTCACTGCGCACCAATCACATGCTGGTGTTAAATCTAGCGGTTGCCGACTTTCTCATGTCAATTTACCTCTTCATGTTGGGAATAGCAGGCGCAGTTTACAGTGGAAGTTATTGCTCGAGATCACTGGAATGGCTCAGCAGCAAATCGTGTGTGGCAATGGGAGTACTAGTTGTCCTGTCCAGCGAAACTTCTGTGCTGACGATGTTGTTTTTAACAATTTCCAGACTTTACGCAGTCTCTAAGGTAAAACCTATTGTGTTTTTTATAAACCTATTTAATTGCCAATAAAGAACGGTGTGAGATCATTGCTGACTTAGCCACGCTAAATGACTTGCAAAATAATCATACCTTGAAATCGTTTACGTATGGTACTTCTTGTTTAGAAGTGATAATTCCGTTTGTTTGGCGAAATTGAATTTATTATTCGCAATGAGAATTACATAGGCTGATTTGATTGTCCTGCAAGTTTCGACTCTCTTAATAACACAGTTTTATTTGTTTTACAGCCGTTTGTTGCCTTGAGCAAACCAAGCTTTCGGTTTACTCTTGCATTGGTGGGGTCTATTTGGGCGATTTCCATAACCATAGCTCTTGTTCCTCTCGCAACCAATCTGCAAAGTACATTCGTTGATCAGGCTTTGATAAAGACCAATCCCTTCTTCAGCAACGTTGTCGTTTCATTTGATGCCGCGAAAAACTTCACCATCAAATTACTAACATATTCCCAACAATTGTCGCTTCAGTCTGACTCNGTACTAGTTGTCCTGTCCAGCGAAACTTCTGTGCTGACGATGTTGTTTTTAACAATTTCCAGACTTTACGCAGTCTCTAAGGTAAAACCTATTGTGTTTTTTATAAACCTATTTAATTGCCAATAAAGAACGGTGTGAGATCATTGCTGACTTAGCCACGCTAAATGACTTGCAAAATAATCATACCTTGAAATCGTTTACGTATGGTACTTCTTGTTTAGAAGTGATAATTCCGTTTGTTTGGCGAAATTGAATTTATTATTCGCAATGAGAATTACATAGGCTGATTTGATTGTCC
>QXVZ01011810.1:0-21117 GCA_008931825.1 Phallusia fumigata | reverse complement strand
TAGGATACAATACCTTTGTCAGAAGGTATTGTGGTTGGATCCCAAACCAACTTATCTGTGGAATCATCATAGTCCGGGGTTTGCTGCTCAACTTCTGGGATGATGTCAACCTGACAAAAAAATTCCAGTGAAAAAAAGAAACAATCCCTAAGTGGGTAATTTTTGCCCCAGTTACTAAATAAAAGATCCTAATATTTACAAAAAGTACAATGTCATGCAGTTACCATCTGCTAAGTTACCTGGAAGTCCTCGCCAACTCGAGGGGCTTTCTTCCAATCTTCAGGTGGGGGTGGAGCATAGTCTCCATCAAAATCACCATCGGCATCAGAGTCATGATATTGGTGAGGAGGACTCAGGAAGTTAGTTGCATTGGCTGCATGTAAACTTTTTTTTAGGGGGTACGCCTTTTGAGTGATACTCAGATCGCAACATTGTCTGAGTAATGTTTGGAAGGCCAAAGGAACTCTTTCAGTTCTGTGCCCTTTTTCTTTTGTTTAGTATTTTTACGAAATTTTTAATTGAAACCAGATTTTCCAAAATAATGAAAAATTTTGATGTTTTTTTAGGTGTTTCCATATATTACTGCACAAACTTACATCGCAGTTTTCTTGTTAGGTCTTCAACATTCTCACTCTTGCCTTCACCATCATTTTCTTCACTTGGTGATCGGGACTAAACACAAAATGCAAATAAGATAATACAAACGGTTTTTATTCTGCCAAACACCACAGCGCTAAGTGCAAACCCAACATATTGACATATTTTGGAGGCAAGTGTACTGCTTTTTACAACCCTTAAGCTTTACTAAGAACAGAATTGCAAATAATCTAGCATAGAACATAACCATTTTAATTCAGTCATTACTCCCAAACATGCATCAGTTAAATAATAAACAACACAGCCTAAGATAGAATGTTTGACTTCACAAAATCAGTTATACACGGTCTAAACAGTTCAGTGGCTATTCTGTTCTTGATGTTTATTAACTATTATATTACAATTTCTGATCCAGTTCCAGATCCTTTTAAGGCATTGTCTCCTGGTTGATCATTTTTACCATAGTACAACGCCATCAAGTCTTCTAGCGGCATTTCTCCTTCCTGTATGCGAAAGTAAGTATATTTATACTGTTAAACTTCTGGCATAAAGGGGTTGATCATAGTTACATCATTTTGGATGATTAAATTTTTTTGTGTGTGAAAACACTTTTCTAAAAAAATCACAACAGCTTCAGCAAGCATAAACACCCCTAATATTCACACTTGGAATTTGTTTACATTTCACAATAAGATTTTTTTTGTAAAAAAGTAAATCTGGGTGTTTTAATTAAATCCAAACCTTTGTAAGATCATCAAGTTCTTCTGAATCTCCATCCTCATCATCTTCTTCCTCTTCCATAGTTGTTTCATCATCAAAATCATGGACCATTGCATCAACTGAGGGTTCAAATTCTTGATCAGCATCATCATTAGAATGTGATGAAGATGGTGACGAAGGCCCTCGAACATTTATTGTTTGCTGATTTGCATCTTTTTCTACAAATTTTTCAAAACAGCAAGTTATAGTCTAAACACTATTTTTAATTACAAAGATAACAACATTTCACAAATTCAAATATAAGCCGAAGACTTCATGAGTTAGAAAATCCCCACCTTCAAAATGAACATTAAATGTATCTAAAAGTATCTCAAAAAGAATACAAAAACAAAACTATTCCAATAGTACACCTTTTGTTTCTGATGCCCCGCTGCTTGTGCTTGGTATATCTGATTGTTCTTTGTCCTGGGCTAATCCCTCGTCAGTTTGACAATGTTTCCATGTGTTACCATCAAATTTCATGTTCATTTTTAAAATTCCGTTATCACTACCTTCTTTCAGTTCAGGGTTGGTACACCCATTACTGCTACTACCATCCATATTAAATTCTAAGCTATAACAGTAGATAACAATAATAACAAAAATTGTATAATAAGCCTTTATGTATGAAACCTATTTGTAAACAAACAATTTAAATAAAAAAACGCGTTAAAAATATATTTTTATTTCCAAAATATTCATGATGTTTAAACAGTATCAAAACAAATTTCGATTGATCTTAAATTAAGACATATGGTTTCAGCTCAAGCCATGCATATAAATTTTGATGGTTTGTACTGTTGTAATTAATATTGCAAGAAACAACTTTGACTGGTGATAAAAAAGACTAGTGTTATTGAGTGTCTTTTATTTGGAATAAAACAACAAGCTGCATTTAAAATACTCGAAATTGCTCAAAAAATTTGAAGTGTAGATTAAGAATAACAACAAAAATTTAAAACCTAGTGTGATAAAATGACAATGGGTATGTTGAATTATACATTTTAACCGACAACTTAAAAACACTTTGTGGGACTTGAATTATTATAGACTTAGTTGGATGAAAAAACACGACTTACCGCTTCCAGGTTGAAAAGTTAATTTTTGCGGATTTTTGCGCAGCAATTACCTTAATGCGTGTCTCTTTGTTTTAAAACTTACTATGCCCTCATTTTTACCATATAATAGTTTATTAACTAGAATGTAGGATTGGAAGTGGGGAAAACCAGCTCTCAACAGCAACAAATCTTTTTTAAACCACTGAAAAAAAATCAAATTCATCTTTTCCAATTAAAAAATTGTGATAATTTACAATTAATAATTAAGATAGTGCGAATTTTGTTGGATGAGGTCAGAAGGAAGTGGCCCCAAATTTGTGAAAAACCTGGTCTATTGACTTCTTGAAAGTGTTTAAAATTGAGGCATAAACAATGTTTCAAATGTTTTCAAAGTGAGTAAAGAAACAACATGGTTGTAATGGCAAAAACTTTACATTTTTAAACAAACAAACTGCCTTGCTCAGGTAAAACCTACGTTTTTGTTGACATTCTTTTTCTCTAAAGCTGACGCAAACGCAACTAACGCCAAAACCTGAGGACAACTTACATACATTTTAGCACTTAAACCGAGTCTTTTAAAGAACCATTAATTTTCGCTGTCAAACAACATTAGCATGAAAGAATTCTTTTTAAACGCCCAAGGCACGAAAATATTCTAAAAACCTTTTTTATTTATTTAGTTTTCTATTATTAAATACTGTTTAGCTAATGGGGAACCAGAAACATCTACAATTTAACTCGAAGAAGCGCTCAACACAGAAACAGGACCGATAGAAAACCTAGTACAAAATGCTTGTCTATCTGCATCAGACTTGTAACATTTATCCAATTTTGGAGACTATTTGGCCCGACATGCACTTCAAATAACTGCCGAGTTATCAACAAACACTTACAACTACAACTCTGTTGTATAAAGCTTACGTTTAGTCGCTAGGTTGAGCACGGTGACCGTTTTTAACCTGGCGTTTTCAAAAACTACTTGGTCGATTGGCAATATGCGCTGGATCCTAAACCCTGATCGGTACTCGTACTCAGTATTTTGAATCCCCACCAACAGCTTACTTAATAGCGAACGCCCTTTTACAGTCACAATTTCACAATTTGACATCACAGACACTCAGTTGAATTGCGTGCGAGCAGAACAGCGAAGAAAACGTAGCGAAAACGAATTATTACAGCATTCCAATTTGCTAAATTTTTAGAAATAATTGCCCTCTTACTTTTTAGCGCTCTTCAACCGCGGGTTTTGTAGCTAGCGCCTATCCACAGTCACCAACGCCCACCAGAGGACGCTGGCGCACCCTCTGACAACCTCTGGTTTGGGTGTTGTAGACAACACTTGGCCGAATGGTCTGAGGTACTCGACCCATATTCATATGTGAAAAATCTGATCGGGATTCGCTTTCGGGATCGTCAAGTGAAAAAAACGATGGATTGTGTTGCGTTTATTTGAGTTAGTAGACATAAATTTTACTGTTAACAATAATATAAGTTGGGAAAAAGAACTTTCTCATTTATTACGATTGCGAAAGTACAGCCGGCACCAGGAAAACATCGAATATTCCAACATTCATCTGGGATAGCATTTGGTGCAAATATTTTTATTGAAAATCCGTGGGGTTGAGACGGTCTTATTCGAAATATTGATTCAGACGTTAAACCGCAGAGTCAGATAGGACAAATAAATTTTGTCATTCGTTCCCGGTGTTGTTATAATTTGAGTGACAAAAAAGTAGAACTTTTCCTTGGGTTTAAATCACGACTCGGTTATGTTCTGCCGTCTGTTTGTTAAACACCTTTTGTAAATGATAACCTGCTGTCAATTAAGCAGGTTCGAAGCCATTCTCACCAATTATCGTTACGTGCTTCTGCTATGCATTATGCATCTTTCCGTGATTAGATTTTGTGAAGCGAAAAATCGATGTCATAAGCACGGCTGGTTAACTTCAGGATTTACGAAATTAGTTCAGTTTTTATTGGAACCTGAAGAATTTTTTACTCTACTGTAAAACATTAATCTATAAACTAACATGACGTGCTTGTAAAACAGATTCTAAAGTGAGCTTGTGAACAGAATTTTCCTGTAAAACCTGTTTTGACTTCTTTAGGTTTTGCCGTTCCCAGTGTCGCTATGTTAAATAGAGACCATGTCCATGTGTACGGTTTTTTTCATTGGCATTTTATTTCCGCGTCAGATTGTATCGTTTTAATTAAAGGACGCACAATCAGAAACCATATTCGCGGAACATGAACAAACGCGGATCGATGAAAGAATAAAGCCATTGTAAATGACAGCACACAGGGACCGGATGTTCGCGTTAATTTCGATATTCACATCTGCACACTTAACCTTTGACAATATGCTCGGGAAAACTAACTCGAAATAGTGCACAGTGAGGCACATGATGGCACATGCATTATTTATGCAAAGGCAATGTATGACGCAAATTAAAACCCCCGCCGGGCGAGGGCAATCCGACTGACTGTGCCACGAAAACACCGAAAGAGCACAGTGTGGTAGCCACCGCTTGCTTCATGCAACTTTCAACACAAACAAATACATTTGCGGCAAAAACGTCTGTCACATTTGGCAAGCAATGACGTCAGCACTCGCTTTGAGAGCTGCGAAAAGTAACACGCCGTGCCATCTTCGTCCCTTCTTCAAGAGAGTTGGAATGGGTGCTGATTTGCCGGGACGTGCTCGAAGAGGACGAGGTGTAATCTTGACTTGAGCGCCGCCACTCCATCAGTTCATTAACTACAAGTGTAAAAAATCGTGAAATCGTGAAATCATGAAAATCATAAAAATCAAGAAAATTATGGACCATGAAATCATTCATAAAATAGCTAGGTTAGTTTCCTATATAGCTAAGTTAAAGTTGAAAGAGACCTGTGAGTGGAACGAAGTCGGGGCGGTCACTGTCTCTCCTCGACGATGTAGACGAAAAACGTTCGTTTATTTCCTCAGGATCAAACTCCTCCTCGATTTTGTCTTGCCGACGTAGGATTCCCCGATCAACCGGACAATTTACGCTGTCGCTTTTCTGCATGAAAAAATACATTCTAGTTACAGTTCTGTTGCTTTCAATTGGCACAGTTATCGCCTGTACAAAGTTTACCTGCAGATCAGGGCATTATAAAACAAATTTCTTTCCGAAAAACAGCACAAAACACAGTCCGTTAAAATTGAAAGGGGATTTGCGTGTGGTTTTCGCACAATTTGTACTTATTTCTGATGCTGTTATGAGCATAGTTTTTTCACTTTTCAAAATTTGTTTAAATTTATACTTGCAAATACAACTTGTAATTTTGTTTCTAAACATGATTTCTTTTTGAGCGCTTGTCAAAACGATTGCTGGTTTGGTACACAACTAACGGTTTTAAATATTAACCAACAAAGGCAGTTAGACTTGCCTGTCACGCAAGAAAAGAGAGGAGGCAACTAAGTGTTACTGATAAAACTGTTGGTTATTATACCTGTTTTGCAAAACGCCAGCGACGCATCCTCTGTCCATAGTACATTGCGATTGAGTCGCTATACTGCTTCCGCATCACCTGTCTTCGCAACTGTGTGGCGTTGCTACGATTCAAGGGCCGAGGCGGAAGCATGTGTGAGGGGGGCGGCAGGGGCTCGGAACTTGTGGGGGTCGCAGGAGTGGATGAACTGTCCTGACAGAGAAACTCTTTAAAAATTCGGTCGGTCTCGACGTCGACGCTGAAAAACGAGGATAATTTGAGTGTCTGAATTATTGATTGAAAGAAAGTGGTTTCGCCTTTTTCCGACATCGCTTAAATTACCCGCACGTTTTGCGGCCATAGCGGTGTTGCAGAGCATAGTTTCAAACAAATTTCTGAATACTACCCTTAAAAATAAGATGCCAGCGTTCCCACTGATCACAATTACGTGAAGGTCCCACTCCAACCATCAGCAGTGGTTCCGACCATTGATAACGGTTTATTCCAATATCTCTCTGCGAACCAAGTACTTACCAATAATCTCTGCCCATGGTATAGCCGCAGAAGGTTGGGATCTGTTCATTCTGCTGCTTCTGCGTAGAAGAGCGCCTGAAAAGTCGCGAGAGCCCGCGCAAACTCGACGACGACCTGCTGCTCGAGTGCGAGTAGCTGTCCATCGAGTCCGACTCGGACATCTCGCTGGCACTGTGAGTTCTTAACATGTGACTCGAGTGGGGCCAAATTCCGGTAGGCGATGAGGGCGATGTGGTGGCCGATGAAGTCGACGAACCGGGTTTAGTTTGAAATTTGCATCTGGGACTTGTCCGGTATCGGGCAGTGGGAGGAAGTGAAGTTGTTTCGCTTGAAGGATTCGTGTCTAAACGCAAATTAGTGGTCAAGGATGTTGGCGCATTTACCCGAGACAGAAAAAGGTTGGGCATGCGGCCGTGACCAGAGGCGAGTACAAACAAATCTAAAATATATTTTTGATGTGGCCACACACGCAACCCCAAGTTATATATAGAATCCAGTAAACTATATTCCGGTTAAGGTTCCTAGCCATTAGATGTTTGAAAACAACAAATGTTAATCCTACAAAACTACTTTTGACCGTATTGGGACTTTTTTTACGTTATGTGTGCGCGAGGAAATTTCGCCACCCTGTACGAGATTTTAAACCCAACAACACATATTTTTAGCTCCAGAGTTTAAAGTTCTAGGACCATACAGTGTTGTTGTATTTTACGTCTGACGTTATAATACTTTGGTGTCAAGGCGTAAAAATGGCTAAGGGCCACTTACAACTCAGTGATGACGAAGTGCTGGAGACAATCGAGTCCATGGAAGTTGTCTTTGGTGGTGAACAGTGAGGGGGTGGTGAAGCAGCAACCGCGTCTTCTTTCTCGCATCCGCTTTTTGTTTGGATCGATGAAGAGCAGGAGGCGGAAGTCCTGAAAGTGGGGCTTCCCCGGGCAGCAGCCGATGAATTTTTTCGGCGGGATTTCGTGTTGCTTCCGTTTTGTATTTCAATGGACTGCCCGTCGTCGACAAAGCGGATAATGTTGTACATCTTCCTGCCTTCCTTGTCGCTCGCGTTCGATTCGCTGCTCGGCGTGCGAGTCTGTCGGTCGACGCGAAGCGATGAGCGGCGTGGGCTTGCGCTGTGACAAACTTTCACGTGTTCGTCTGCCAATGGTCGATCGGACGTGAATACATCACTGTCATTGCTATCAAACAAGGAGCTCTGCTTGCTGACCCCAAAATTGCGTCTGCGTTCGCTCGCCGCCGCCAGTCTGGTGCTCGATCGATTTTCGACATCTCGGTTATCAGGCGATCTTTCAATTACGGCCTGAGTGATAACCACGTTTCCCTGCAAACAGATCGATAAGTTAGAAAAGGTTCGCCCGGTCGCGTGGCCCGGTCGTAGAATCTTCGTAGGTCCTGATTAGATTGACTCAATGGCTTTAAAGCGACAGGTCACTGGTGCGAAATTGATTGATTCTGAAACTTGGGTGCGTGTATTGCGTTACCTAGGGGCGATTTTTTAATCAATGTAAATGAGTTTTTTCACCTAGTGTTGTTTTTCTGTTTTAGAAACATTTAAATGGCAGCTCTTAGGATTTTCGAACTTAGTTTACTGAGTTACCGCCCAAAATGCGCATTTTCCGGAAAAAATATTTTGCATTCCAACAGGATGCAAGATAAAAGCGCAAT
The DNA here is from genome assembly GCA_008931825.1 of Phallusia fumigata. Taxonomy (NCBI): domain Eukaryota; kingdom Metazoa; phylum Chordata; class Ascidiacea; order Phlebobranchia; family Ascidiidae; genus Phallusia; species Phallusia fumigata. The sequence goes on along the minus strand of QXVZ01011810.1, from coordinate 13,033 downwards.
AAAGCTATGTAAGTGACACTCGAAACTACAATGCATCATCCATGCTGTGCTTCTTCCCAAGAGCTAAATTGACTCATTGTAAGAAAGTTAACACTTCCAATTTACATCTTAAGATTTTTACGGCAATAGTCAGGGTGACAACATGCATTAATGCATCACCCACCTTTTGTTGCGAGAAACCCGATAGGTTCGTTGTAGCGGATGATATATTCTCTCGGACAATTTGGCTTTCCACCGAAGGACGATTACATTTTAATTGCGCACCGCTGCTTCCAGCAGAACGATCCAGTAACGCAGAATCGATGGCGGCATCGATCGGATTATGATCATTACCTGCAATATAAGCATTGCTTTGCCGGTTGCCCGCTTTGGTTTGTCGCACGCAAAACAGGTCAATTTATTTTTTGATTCACATGTACAGAATCGATTGAAGAAACGTTGTTATCTTACTGTATCGACCTGTTTAATGCTAAAGGGCCAGTAAACCTATTTACAAAACGAATATCCGCTTTTAACATTCAAGGTCACAAAGCAATAGCAAAAAAAAACAATATCAGCTCCAGACATAATTTTGGCTACATTTAAGCTAGCTTTTTAAATCTTTCAACCACCTCCTTCGTCTGAGTCCGTCATCGATTTGTCGCGGGAAATAAAAAACTCGGAGCTTGGAGTGCTGCGGGGCGAAGATTCCGCCATATCCCTTGTATTCTGCTTCTCCTGCCCTGATCCCAAAACTCGCTCCTCCTGGCTGAAGTTAATGTATTTGAGCTCAATCGTGGTGTGTTCCAGAGAGTTCCTTAAATCCCACAGATTAACTCCGCTTATGCATTTTCGCGGCACTCCTTTATTCTCCATCGACACCTGGTCTTCTTCCTGTTGTTCTCCCACCGCATTCTGCTGCATTGCCATCAACGAATGCGGATGCGTGTCGCCTGTAATAGCAACTGNGGCACTCCTTTATTCTCCATCGACACCTGGTCTTCTTCCTGTTGTTCTCCCACCGCATTCTGCTGCATTGCCATCAACGAATGCGGATGCGTGTCGCCTGTAATAGCAACTGTTCCGCCAACGCCGTTGGACGTCTGATCGTCTGCACTACTTCCATGGTTTGGTGGGGATGCTATTTCAACGTCTACGTTTGGGTCAGAGTTCACTAAAGGTCGTACTACCGGCTGCTTCTGTACAACAATCTCCCCTTGGGCGCCATTATAAATTTTAGACTTTGGCTCAACACGCGAGATGGTAACGGACCCTGGGTCGCTGTTTATTGCAGCAAACTCTTTCTCCTTTTCAGTTCCAAGCATGCACGTCGCACAAACGAATTTGCCGTTGTCCAGCGTATCACATACATGCGTTTCAACCATTTGTTCAGATTTGCAGTTGGTCGTTGCATTTTTGTTTGTGCTGTTACAGTGTCCATCCTGTGCTATTTGCTCGATTGACAAGGCACTTTTCGTCACATCTTTGCCTCTTGGAAGAGTTATTTTGTCTGACGACTCGTTGAGTGGGGCCTTTTCTGCTAACTTTTGGTCCATATCGGTTTTTGCTGTAACGCATTTTGAACGTAGTTTATTTAAAGTTAGTGATGCCTCGTTGCCACAATATTTGCCTTCGGACTCCACGTCCAGACTGCGAGTTCTTCGAAACGCGCCCAACCGCTTTCTAATACTTTCTACTGCTCCACTGGCACTGTCCTTCCACGCTGCAAACTTCTCAGTTAGTGACCCGTTAGTTGCGTGGTCACTGGCGAACCGTGAGCGAAAGAGCGAAATCTTTGTTGCTCGTTCCATCGCGTTCGAAAAGGCTTGCGCAGTCAAATGTCTGTTGCTGCTGTTGTGAGGCGCGATGCACGACATTCGGCTTGCTGGCTCTCCTTCATTTAACGAAAGCACAAGAGGCCGTTCTGTTGACGCTCCGCTGCATAGAATTGATTCCCTTTTAGCTTCGACATGGCCGCGATTCGTCAGGCTAACGCAGCAGCTGTCACCAGGCGAAGGCAAACGCGCCATTTCTTCTAAAGTCAAATGACATGTTTCCTTCGGTGCCAGAATTGGAGAGTCATTGATTTCTACAGCACGTTTCTCATTGCCCCTTGCCTTTTGTGTTCCTTCTGCCATCATTAATTTAGGCCCAGGTAGTCGGTGGCGCCATTTGCCTCGCATAAAATTTTTATGGCTCTGCAATTTGAACCATTTTTAGGCTTTTGAGATGGCAATAAAAAACGATTTTGTAGCAATCTGCGATGGAGAGGTAGTCACAAATGTTAAGTGCAATTAAATGTATACGTGATTCATTAAACCTTTGTTCCGTTCCGTATTGTATACTATTGCTTAAATTACTTTCAAAGTTTAGCATTGTAAATTACTGTTATACCCATGTGCATAACTGTCCAAGTTTCGTGCCCTATTTTTCNCTGCGATGGAGAGGTAGTCACAAATGTTAAGTGCAATTAAATGTATACGTGATTCATTAAATCTTTGTTCCGCTCCGTATTGTATACTATTGCTTAAATTACTTTCAAAGTTTAGCATTGTAAATTACTGTTATACCCATGTGCATAACTGTCCAAGTTTCGTGCCCTATTTTTCAAATCATCAGAAAAATCGATTGCTGAATTGGACAATTCTGCATAATTATTTTTGCAGCTGTACTTTATGGCGACTGCTGGATCTGCCTCGTAAACAGATCGAAACCTTTTGACATCTACTCTCTCTTCAAATTAATGGAAAACGCAGCGAAAGCCTCACCTGCAGCCGCTCTGCGTAGGTAAACGAATCTGCCAAGTGCTCCACTATTGCCTACGCGTGGGCAAGGCCGCGAATACATGCAGGGCATAAGTTATGCTGACACGAGGGAAGGGCGAAATCGATATTTTGAAACAAACTGAATAATTCATCGAAGCTGAGCACCTCGTCGATTGGTTCAGGTATGTTATAAGAAAAATGCTGTCCATGTCAGGGAAAAACGTCGGTTTTGCTTTCCATGCATTACGTTAAAGTCTAATCATACAACCTTGGTGGCGAGAGCGTTTCGTGGAGCTGCAACTGTCCAGAAAAAACCTCTATGCTCTTCAACTTTGACTGACCCATTTTTGCTTACACAGTCCTGCAAGATGTTGATTGTTTTCTAATGATAATTGCTTAGGCCGTCCAATATACAAAAATAAACTTGTCATGGATTATAACGTCAATTCTTGCGTCACAATTTTTATTGTTCGAAACATAAGTCACTTCTTTCCATTCTTTGTTTTTTTTTAACACGTTCAGGCAAGTTAATTGCCGTGCTTGGTTTTCGACAAACAACTATCATCTGTATCTCCCGTGTAAACTTATAAACGTTGCAAAAAGTGCGAAATGTAATAAATTCTTTCTTCCATTACATTTGGAAAGTATTGGCCTAGTTTAACACTTCTGTTTGGTAAATGCAACCATCTCCGACGTGTTGCGTGAACACTGTGTCAGCATGGGTTCAAATTAAATAGCGATAATCACAGCATTGTAATATGCGCCATTCGAAACGTAGCCAGTCGCACATAATCGGGGATAACCTTTTGAATGATTAATGCGAAATATTGATCAAGTCTGCGGCCAGGTCCAAGGACAAAGTCAGTTTAAAAAACAAATATGTTAAATAAAAATGTAGACTTTACAATAAGTGCATTTGAATTTAATAACATGTGGGCAATTACAGTTTTTTCCAAAACAAAACAGTTGATGTGTTGGGCCGTTTTCCGCAAAATAGAAATCACACATGAAAAAAGGCGATGAAATACGGTCCGATCATGGGGCTCATTTGTCGTGACGAGTAAAAAGCAATGAGAGAAGCAAAAAAAATGTTTGTTTGTGTTGGTTGCAAATTGTAGTTTAATTGATACGAACGTTTGCATTAGATTGGCTGTAATCAAATATTGTTCATTTTTACGTGGATTTTTATCACATCTTACAAAACAAGTTGATGTTATCTTGACAAAAAGCACCAATTTGATCCTTGCAGTGTAGTAAGATGCAAAAAGTTTACATATTTTTGTGTGTCGAAATTTCTAATTAAAAAAACACAAAAATTTTTTTGTGGAAGGACTTATGTAAATGCTGTAAAACTGTTGGGAAGTCTGAGCACAAAAAGCAGTTTTAATTTTTGAACCCAAAATCAACTTAACTCCTTCAACCAAATGATTTTTTCCCTCCCTGAAAATTCCTTTAACTTTTTGTGACTTAAGATAACCTTGCAACCTGTAGTATGTTTTTCTTTACAATTTTGGCTCCAAATTTGCTGTCAGCCACACCTTAGATCTTTTTTAATTTAGTTACGATAATGTCGCATCACACGGATGGGTGCCTGTAAAATGGCATTGAATTCTTTTTAATATTTCATTCCAGCATGTTACAAAAGGAGGTTCAGGTTTAAATACTGCCGTTAGTGTTGGTTGGCAACACAGGTCCGCTTGGTAACTATATTATTTTATATTTAACCTTTTACTTATCCTGACCCCAAAAGCAGTAAATGTCGATGCTGACAGCAAGAATTGAGTAATTCCAAGGTAAATGCATTACCTGCCATATTGAGAGTTACAAGTTTAGTGGCACACTCTTGCAATGCCCTATTGAAATGGGAATCACCCATCTTGTCTAACCTTGATATTTTAGAGGAACTGAACAGATATTGCCTGCATAACTTGATAACTATAGACTGAAATGAGGTGGCAGTCAGCCTTTGGCAGATAGTAGGTTTTCTGCAAATATTATTTTTAAACCAACAAAAAACTAACCCAGTCCACTTGAACCTCTTGTTTCCTGAGTATACTACTTTTTGTTGATACAACATTTATTCTATAATAGCCAACTGGTTTATTAGAGAAAAAAATTATGTCTTAATTGTTGAACTTTAGCTATGCCTGAGCTAGACCAGCTGAGGTGTTATGTATAATAAAAGTTCAAAATTTAATTATTTCAAATGTGTTTTACCAAACATTCCATTTACTGATTGCATATCTACTGTAAAGAGATATCTGCATTGAATTTTAAATTTGTGATATTTTTAGTTTGCCTTTGTAGAAAAACAATAGCTATATGTGCAAGATTAAATCCCTTAACAGTAATTTTATCTTGATCTTCAGCTTGTATACATATGTCTCCAATATGTATTGTTGTTGTATATTTCAGGTTGTTTTAAAGCAGTGCATATGTAAGGTGGAACATGCACTGCATCCAAGCTGGACAGAGTTTTGCACCTTTACTCTGATATTGCCATGTTGCAAAACCTTTGTAAGTGACCATGTATTTTCCAATTGGGTGGCCAAAATACTTGTCGGTGGGGCAAGGGAAAAAATCCTGCCTAAAATGTGTGATATGCAACCGATACAGAATGCTGTTTGCTGTGCTGACAGAAACTACTGTGAGCATCTGGCATTGCAGGGTAAGTTGACTTTCAGCAACATGTACATAAGTATTGAAACGAGAATGGTATAAGGTTTAAAATATTTTTTTAAATGTAAGCATAACTGACCAACCAAGTAATAGCATTACTGTATTTTTCGTAGCCTTGTGTGGAGATTGTTTGTTACCAAAGATGTCATGCATCTGTTGCATCAGTTGGGACAAATGAAATGGCAGAATGGAGACAGGACAGCAGTATGCTTGCAGTTACAGTAAGTTAGTCTTGCTTAATTCTAGTCTTTGCTATATTCTGTATGTCTACCATATATTATGAGCCAAAGGTTTAACATTTAAAAAAAGAAATGGAAGTAATCTAAACTGTCTTGTACGATGTCAGTAACAGTTTTCTTTTATTCATGCTTTAAACTTGCAAATCATGCCTTTTCGCAGACCACTGAAGGCTATCTGCTTTTGTATCAGTTGGAGCAAGATGTGAAAGGTGATAAAGGGCTGAACCTTTATGAATACCAGCAGACAAAAACCAACCAAGGTGACTCAAATGAGGTTGTTCCTGCACTCAGGTTGACACTGAAATCAAATGTCAACTACAAAGTTCCTGTCACAAGGTGTGGTATAAAATGGATTTGGTGTCATTTTGTACTTCTAGCAGGAAAAGTACATTTTTCATCACACAGGTTACATGTATTTGTAAACTATGTGATATATTTTAAATCATTTTAAGTTTGTTAGCATTATAATTAACTAATTTTGTTTCATACTGTAAAACCATTCTTGTATGTGTAACTTCACATTTTAAATCAATTTTTAAGACTGTTTTTTGCATAAGTAATTAAGATGTTAAAAAAATGTTTGGCTGCAGTTTGTCATGTGTACAAGATGAACTGTTAGTTGCTTTGATGGATGGACGGCTTGAAATTCTGTCTTGGTCAAATGCATCAGATCAACGAAAATCAGTGGCCTTGTGTGACATTCCCTTTTCAATGGATATGCACTTGTCTGGTAAGCAGCAAAATCTTAAACAGAAAAGATCTCTTAAAACTAGCACACAATATAAAAGTGCATTGTTTTAGGCACTCTCATTAGAGAAAGAAATGTCTGTCCTATACAAGCTGTGTACAGTCCATTCCTGGAGGGCTTTGCACTGGTGCTAAGTGATGGCAGGGCCGCCCTTGTTACCATGACGCAATCGAGCAGTGATAACACGGACGATGAAGATGATGCAAAGGAAGGTGGCTGGAAAACCCGTGGTATCTGGGCTCCTGGGATGGTTAATGCAACCTGTGTTGCCGTTAACAACAAATACAGGCTACTTGCCTTTGGGACAAGCATGTGGGTTGTTGGTTTAGTTAAACCTTTTTTTTAAAATAAATTTCTGCCTTTGTTAAGTGACTTTTGAACAGCCTTAAGCCTCAGCAAGACTGCTGTTGTCTTTTTTCCACAGTTTTTTGTAACAATGTTTGTAACGTTTCAAATATACATGATAACAGTAAAAAGATAAAGGCCAAAACATTTTCTACATTTCGACAAACGCTATTGTCATGGCTTGTATCTTTTTAATTGAGACTTTAAAAGACCAAGATTAAAAACCAAGAATTGTGTACATATGTTGATTTGTTACAGTGGTGACTGTTGTGTGTATGCAATCGATGATGTGACTGGAAGTCTGACATTGTCGCACACCATCTCATTGTCACCAACACAGTATCCAAATATTTGCAAATCTGTCGGTAAGTGCTGTCAGAACAAGTGGAAACATAGGCATAGTAGCCTAACACTTGACATGAAAAATGAATATAGCACTACTTTAGTGTTTTTTTGCAATACCTCTGCTCTTTGGTCATCTATTATTGGTGCTATTAGCGTGATAGTAAAAGCAGTATGTCAAGTGATGGTAAGTGGAGGTTGGGCTCAATGACTGCTACAAGTGCCACCAAAGCAAACTCAACCAACTGAAGTGGTCAATGTTATTGAAATGCTCCATGTTGGGCTGTTGCTATTGCCGTTGCACTTTAAAATGTACCAGTAATTTATTAAATGCCCAAGTGGCTGTGTACATTTTAAGATTCTTTTTTAACTTTTAACAATTTTATGGTAAAGATTTTTTGGCCGCTATGGAAATATTTTTACTGATTTATTTTAATGTTACAAACAACAACATGTGAAAAAATACAATACAAAAAATGCAATACACGTCAAAGTTTAAATGTATTTAGGTGCAGTTTTGAAAATGGAATGGTCACCAGATGGGAGCGCATTGGCACTGTCATGGTTACATGGTGGTGTATCAGTGTGGAGTGTATTTGGGTCATGCCTTTTCTGTACGCTTGCTTCTGACAGATCTCATGCCTCCGATGGTTCGCTCAACATACAAGGTGTATTCAGATCAATGGTATGTTGCAGCTTTACGGGTTTAAAATGAAACCCAAGATATCTGTTCGAATCACAGCTTGATTAAAAATTTGCCGGGCAAAGTGGACGTAGTAAATATATTTGTTGCAAAATAATCACTAATGTTGTCATTAGTACAATTGTGCTGCAAATTTTCTAGCAACATATCAAGCCATGAAATAGATTAAATGTAAAGCATCATTTTTGTAAAAAAATATTTTGCTGAGATAACACAACACAAAAAAATAAAACTCTAAAATCGACCCTAAAAAGTTTTATTTGGAGATTTTTGTGAAGATGAATGGTTTCATATATAATTAGTGATAAAGCATTGTAATATTTTACCATTTTTGAGGGTGATTCACATTAAACCCACCTGGTTAAAAAAATTTTGACCAGTTTTGGTAGTAGCTGCTATGCACAATCTGTACATTCAGTGGTCCTTTTTCCCAGAAAGGACTGGTCCACTAAAAGCTCAGCGGTATGGGAAACATGTTTTTGCTCTTAACCCTTCCATTCTTGTTCCCTCCAGTGTTGGGGAGTGGAAGGCTACACTCTCTGGTTGATTGGTAGCAACAATGCCACCAGCAGTTCGCACAGCATTTCCAATTTAGTCAACCGTGAAGGCACGCCTGAGGACAAGCCACAAAAATCCCTTGATCCAAAATCCCATGCGCAGGACAAAGTCAGGCACAATCACAAGAAAGCAAGGAGGAAGCTGGTAACCGAAAATGGAAATGGTGTTGGTGGTCCTGCAACCAAAATAAACATTGAAGTTGGGCAACTTCTTCAAATACAATTTGCCAAAAGTGCCCTTGCTATGAATCCATGCATGGTAAGTTTAAAAGTAATTCTGCAGTCCATATGCTATATTAGTTTTGAACTAATATACAACAAAACAACCTGTGGCTTTACAGAAGTTGTAAATGTACAAGAAAACGTACCTTTTTAGATTGCATATTCAGGTATATTAATTTAGACAATTAAACTTTAATAAACAACTGAACTAATCCACTTTTTAAAAGTTATCACCTGCTACTTTTCTTCACACTGTATCTCATTTAGTCTAATTTTGATTTGACTAGCTCAAAGCCAAAATACTACAGATTATGTAATAGAGTTAGTTTTGTGCATATTGTCCACAGAATATAGAAGGAAATTCATTGCATAACTGGAAATCCATATTTGTTCCAACCATGATCTTAAATTTCAAAGAACTGTTATTACTGCATCTGTGTTAGTAGTCCCCATCGCATGATGCTTGTAGTATTTTGCAGATAAGTTTATGCTAGGTTTATGTGGCACTTGTTCCTTGACTTGAAAACCTGTTAAAAAAGGTTTGCTGTCGGTTACAAAAGTACTTTCTCCCTACACAGAGCAACCATTGCCATGTGCTGATGCATAGCGAAGACAAAATATACCTCAGTATTGGAGAAAGGGCCCAAACCTACTCCTTTATTAATCCCGACACATCAGATAAATCACATTTTGCACGACGTGACTCCAACACCTTCCCAACATACTCAGACATTCCAAGTTCCCCGAAAGCAAATAAACATGAATCACCCAAACATGGCTCACCAAGAAGAAAGTAAGTGGCATCCAAAAGACTAATTCCCCAAAAATGATTCTTTTTAAAACCTAAACCAAAAATATATTTAGTTTCTGTACATTTCTGTTTAGTTTTTGTGATAGAGTTTGTCACATGCTTGGAAGTTTAGTTCCACACTTTACTTACTCTTATGCAATCACTTTTCTGTCTTTTTCGGCAAGTTAGAAATGGTTACCCTGTGCCCTACTGCACATAAAGCATAAAAGACAAACATAATCACTGAACAGTATAACTGCTTTAGCATTGATTTCAGAACTAAACATACAAAATTATGACGAGATAGAAAAAAATTACAAACATAATATTCTGATATTTGCTCCATTAAAAACAGTTTTGAGACAGAATTTACAAATATAAATATTGGACTTTTTTACCAATGTTTTTTTATTTTTAGGTCTGTCCCTGCAAGCAATGAACACTTCATAAACAGCACACTTAACCCCCAGCCCAGTGTTGAAAACTTAACCAACCCAAATGAGACGACCACTGACGGGGCATCTGAAACCAATGGTAGTCTCGGTTCAGCTGTTGCTAACAAGCAGTGGACAATTATACAATTCCCACTTAACTACCTACCCAGCAACTGGCCAATCAGAGTAAGTTACATTTACATATCTGACAGTGTTACGAGTTGACAATATCTAACCATCATAACAGCTGGGTACCAATGATCACTATACCAATAACTGAATTGCCCAATATTTAGGTGAAACAGTCTCTAGTGCACAAAGAATCAGTGGTACACAGAATATGTGTTCTTTGCCTATATTAGCATTGTCAGTTTCTAATTTGAATAAAATCCATTGACATGATTATACATCACAGCAATTGTTTTGATTAAAGGTTTAGATTTTGATGTTGTACTTAATAAGTATTTTATAGTTATTAAAGAAGATGGCAGAATTTTCAAAATTTTTATTAAAGTTGTCCTTTTTTCAAGTTTGCTGCCGTTGATGAAACTGGTTGCTTCCTTGCAATAGCTGGAAATTTTGGCTTAGCTCACTATACAGTTACCTCTAGAAAGTGGAAAGTGTTTGGAAACATCATGCAAGAAAAAGATATGGTTGTAACAGGTACACCTCAAATGCACAAGTCACCAAATTGTTGGTTTTCGTATAATAAGTTTCGTTTTAAGCAAATGGTCGTACATGTATATGTGTAAAAGTTTATTCTTTGTAATCTTGCAGTTTTTTGTCTAAGTTTTCTTCATAAATATCAACAAAAAAGCAAAGGTCTTTTCCCAATGCTTGTCGATTGTTTTAGTTGTTGTTCGAATTAGAAGATCTCGATTTACACAAAACTGCAGACATACTCCCAACACAAAAACCCACAAACAAAAGTTTATCAGGGTTCAGTCTTCACTCTTATCAATTGGCCTCCAACAACTTCCTCAATAAGCACATGTTGTTGTGTTTTGATCGACAGGTGGACTGACCTGGTGGCAGGATTACGTGGTGGTCGCGTGTTTCAACTTATCCGAAAATCAAGATGAAATTCGAGTTTACCCAAGACTCACCAACCTCGACAATGCATTTGCATGCATTAGGAAAGTTCGATCACAGGTTAGTGGCTCACCGTGGGTTTTAGATCCAAATGCAGATTGCTTTGTTTAGTTGAAATCGGGTGTAAGTCTGTAAGTAGACACTCTTCCATGTTTAGAAACGTCACCGAAAAGTAAAATTCAGCCACCAAAGTATTTTTGCCGGTGTTTTGTTTATTGTCCTAAATCTATTGCTTGTGATAAAACACTGCGAAGGCAAGAACTAAATCTACCTAATTTGATATCTACAGTTGATTCTGTAGCTGAATTATAAGCAGAGCTGCAGTCTCATAGGTTTTACGGGTCAAAACTTGATAGATTTAGGTACACAATTCACAGTTTTAAATAGTCTTAATAAGAAGATACATGGCGGTACTTAACGCTGTTGCTGATGATGACAACAGCGTTTGTTGAAATGTAGAAAATGTTTTACACACAAGTATTGGCTAGCTTGGTACTTCCAACTGAAGAATTTTGAATGTTTGGTTTCAGATCTTGTTGGTCAACATTTTCCAGAACCTTCTTATTCTCTTTACTTACGATTGCCGAATATGTGTCTTCGTCCTTTCCCACGACAACAAAAAGTAAGTAAAATATTCCTAAAAATGCCATCCTTTGGGATTTTCTAATGAATACTTTTCTGTCTGTAGGGTAATTTATCAGGCCCTAAATCGCCTGCGATTTATTTTTTTTAAACTAAACACCACAGCCACTCGAAGCATGTTAAACCCACAAACTATTGCGCTCAATACTAGGGGTGGGCAATCTTTTAAAAGTGTGCCAGCTTGAACATTATGTCAAAATGCGGTATGACTTCGCGTACTTTGTTGATGACGGTACTTTATGTTTTTACGTTTAGTAAACTTGTTGCTGCGGTTCCCCTTGCACTTGTGATAAAAAGTCTAAGAGATCGCCCAACTTGGCTCAAAAATGTGTAGGAATGTTAACTCGTAAATCAAGTGCTATCAACAATCACCTCCAGATGTTGCCAACCCCTGCTGTATCTCATATGCCCAATAAAGAAAAACCACCATAGGTTGATACCGTTTGAATCAAACTCTATCGTTCTGCAGCCCTCGTTCGCATGCGTCTGTTCGTTTCCTGCAAGAGGTGTCGATGGCGCGGTACGTCCCATACCCGACCCTTGTAGCATCAGTGACACTGACTGCCTTGCATATGGAGAGCGCGGTGCGACGATCTTCGTCGTCAACTTCCTTCTGCCGGCCACAGAGAGAAACCGAAGTCCTTATTATCAACGTTGCAGGTAACGACAATGTGGTGTTCAATTTGGAGAAATTCCTGGAGTGTTGATAGACGAATGTATGTATGTGTTGCCGAGTTTAGTTTAATACTGATGTAGTGAAATCCCCTAACGCTTGGACCTTTCCAAAATGGGCTAAAAATATAATTGTGTGTTTCGTTTAATCCCAGTTTGTTTATAGCTTCGAGCCATATACGAGAGTCAAATTCAGACGACTCTTTCTTGACCAAAACGTGTAAACAAACTCCAGTAGGTGCTCTCCTCCTTTTTTCTGTCCAATTTCGATTTGCCCCCACCTTCCGGCCGAGAAAAAGTCGTTTAAGTTACTTAAAATTTCCACACATTGTAGATGGGTAGCTAAAGTTGTTTACCGAAGTTTTGGAACCGGTTGACCCATCGCCTAATTCACTAACTTTTTTTAGTTTTAAGAACTTTACAACGGGCGCATATACGGCAACATGTTTTTCAGTGGCGGCTCGTAACTCAAATTAGTGGGGGTGCTGCTCCGAAAATGTTTAACCTTTGTTTTAATGCTGTGTAAAAGTAAACAATTAAGCAGGCATAAAAAATTAATCAGAAACTTAACACAATCCTAAAATAACATATCAAAATTTTTTCTTATATACGCTACAGTAAGAGTTATCTATTTATTTGAAAATAAAATGGTAAGCGGTTTTAAGCACAACGCACGCGGAGTACAAAAACTCCAGCTTCCTCCAGCACGCCAAGCTAAGGTCGGCACAAAGAGAGCGACAGTGCTCCTTCTCGCTCTCAGCCTCGCATTCCGCTGCCCGTGTACGCATGCGCCGCGCAGCTGGAATTGTGAAGCGCACAGTTCC
>QXVZ01011807.1:3335-14941 GCA_008931825.1 Phallusia fumigata | reverse complement strand
AGTGGACAAATACAGAGTTGAAACCTGCTGCATTGTAGGTAAGGCAAACTTTTTGGACACTTATATTTTTTAATTTAAGTTTTTTGTTACTTTAATTTTTACGATTATGTTTTTGTATTGCTTCTGTGTGTATGCATATTTTTAAATCAACTGTGTGTATTTTTAAATTGAAACCAGGTTTTAAATGACAATTTAACTTTAATTATTTGTCAAAACAGCTCAATAGCCCTAGCCCTTTGCAACAAGGCACAATCAAAGTTTTTGGAAAAAACTTTACAGTGGGCCACAATTGTCAACTATTGAATCATACCAGCCTCTGTTTTGGCAGGAAATTACTACAGTATCCGTAGCAACCATGAGAAGGCAGTGTTATATTTTCAAAGAGCGCTCAAGTTGAATCCAAACTATCTGAGTGCATGGACACTGATGGGACATGAATACACTGAAGTAAAAAACACATCAGCTGCTATTCAGGCATATAGGTAAATTAAAAATGTCTTACTTNGTCACTTCAACACAAGGGAAAATAAAACCAATTGACCACTTAACCTTTCAATATACTGGCTTGGTTAGCTGGACTTTATTAAGCTTTGTCTAATAAAATATAATTTATAAATCTACAAAAGGAATCAACAAAAAAACTAGCTGTTACTGAAACTGGTTTCCAACCAACACCAAGTTATTTTAAATTTTGCAGTTGTCATCCATGGATTTACCAAAACACTGGATGAAAGACTTTTTTCTCGCCCAAACGCATGTTGATTTGATCAATGCAGAAGAAGCACTTAACATTTATGACTCACTGAAAAAGTGTGGCTTCTCGGAAAGTTGTCACATCAAAACACAGGAAGCTATAGCCCAACACAACAGAAGAGGTTGGCAAATAAATTTGGATTCAATATGTCTTAGGCGAACCATGTAACAGTACTTTTGCCAATGGTTACCTTTAAAGCAATATATTGCAATGCTTCCCCTCTGATGGTCCCTTATTCTGGAGGGCCATGAAGTGGATGGCTAGTTGCAAAGTCTATGATACATTGGAATGCACCTTTGCAATTTAACATTATGTTGCATATATTCTGAAAGCTAATAAAGGAGTATTTAATAGCAAATGCTTGCTTATTTTCGAAAATGTGCTTCTATTTCAGTGTTTGATGATGCCATTATTTTACTGGAGGAAGTACGAGAGCAGGACCCTTACAGATTGGACGACATGGATATTCTGTCCAATATGTATTATGTGAAAGGGCGACGCGCTGATCTTGCACATCTAGCTCACCACTGCACCCAAGTGGACAAATACAGAGTTGAAACCTGCTGCATTGTAGGTAAGGCAAACTTTTTGGACACTTATATTTTTTAATTTAAGTTTTTTGTTACTTTAATTTTTACGATTATGTTTTTGTATTGCTTCTGTGTGTATGCATATTTTTAAATCAACTGTGTGTATTTTTAAATTGAAACCAGGTTTTAAATGACAATTTAACTTTAATTATTTGTCAAAACAGCTCAATAGCCCTAGCCCTTTGCAACAAGGCACAATCAAAGTTTTTGGAAAAAACTTTACAGTGGGCCACAATTGTCAACTATTGAATCATACCAGCCTCTGTTTTGGCAGGAAATTACTACAGTATCCGTAGCAACCATGAGAAGGCAGTGTTATATTTTCAAAGAGCGCTCAAGTTGAATCCAAACTATCTGAGTGCATGGACACTGATGGGACATGAATACACTGAAGTAAAAAACACATCAGCTGCTATTCAGGCATATAGGTAAATTAAAAATGTCTTACTTATTCCCCTGTAATGCCATAAAAAGATAATTGTTTAGTTTTTGTTTAATATCTGTACATGTGGTGTTCGTTTTGTAACAAACTCATCTGTAGTCGATTGTAGTTTTGCAAATTTATATATTTTGCTCAGAAACGCTGTTGACTTGAATCGCCGTGACTATAGAGCTTGGTATGGACTGGGACAAACCTACGAACTCCTGAAGATGTATTCATATGCTCTTTACTATTTCAAACAGGTATGCCAACTCATTGTTTTCAGATTATTTCTGCACTGTGTTTTCATGTTGCCAATTGCTAGCACAACCGTTAAAAATGATTGTGTCGTTAAAAATGATTGTGTCGAAATGTAAAATTACAGTTAGCTGTTGTTTTGTCTTTTAATTTTTCTTTGTTTCTGATTGAACGCAGTTCAGGTATGCGTCTGTAAGTCATAATGCTTTAAATTTTTGTATTACGGTAGACGTTCGCCAATCAGGAAGCTGTTTCTAGGCGATATGGAAAAAAAATATGAGAAACATTTAGATAAAATTGTTTGCCTTGATTTTGCAGTCTCACCGGTTACGACCGTTCGACTCTCGCATGTTGATGGCAGTCGGTGAAACATACGAGGTGCTCGAACGTCCGGAGGAAGCGAAAATGTGCTACCGGAAAGCGATTGCTGTGGGAGATATTGAAGGGATGGCCAACACCAAGCTAGCCAAGTACGTCTCACCACATTTTGTAAAAGTAGCTATTTATTTTGTCTTGTAGGTATGATTTAGTTCAGTGATATGTGCTAGTGTTGTATGCCTATAAGTTCTTTGTTTGTCTGTTTCTTCTACAAATGTTACAAGCTTTTAATTCTAAAATGTTAAACCGATGCTATGTTAGCCGTTACTTATTCTTGAAATGCGCCAACGCAAAACAGTGTTTCAAGATTTATGAATTTGTGTAAAAACATATTTTTTACGAATTTTGGGTCTGTTCAAAGTGTTTAAAAAACATCTTAACTTATGCACAAGACTCTATCGGAGTGAAGAATCCAATGAGTGGGCGGCATATTACTATGAGCGGTTCGCACAACAATCAGAGGAACGGGGTGTGGTGGAGGGAACGAGTTTCCACACAGAAACCTACCTGTTCCTTGCTCGTCACTACTTGCAGACATCCGTGTACGACAGCGCAACGTATTATGCGCATAAGTGTTGCGAGCACCCTGCGGTGAGTAGAGTTAAATTGAAAGCTGAACGGCGGTGACTGTTGAATTAGACCAGTGGTCGGCAAACTGTGGGCCGCCTAGTACTTTTTGGTGGGCCGCGTGGTATATAGGAGCTGGATTCCGAAACGCGAGTCGTACTCCATTGCACCACATGTAAACGGTGATGATTTGACATGACAAAAAAATGTTATGTAGGAATGCTTTGTGATAAAACAAACAGTAGTAGACATAACAAAAATAATTGTATGTAACAAATAAATTGTGATGGAACAGACAAGATCTGGAACACATGAATAACAAAGTAAAGTGTACTCGACTTGAATTTAATTGGCTATTTTAGCAACTAATAATGTGGTTTTATCAAAAAAGGATTGATTAATGTTAAGAGACGTTTTCAATGCATTTTATGAAACAACTTGTCTCAGTTATTAGTTTGTACGGAACGATTTATGCTGTGTGGGCCTCCAGTTAAGTGTAATTGGAGAAATTGGGCCTTCGTAAAAAAAAATTCGCCGACCACTGAACTAGACCAGTGTTCTCCAACTTTTTTACTCACGCAGCCCAGATAGAGCTAAGTACACACTTCACGGTTTTAAATAGTAGCAATAAGAAGATACAGAACTAAAAACAAGTCAGAACTTGTGCAAAACATCCTGATGATGACAACAGCGTTTGTCGAAACATAGAAAATGTTTTGCACCCAAGTACAGGCCTGTATCTTTTCAGTGGGTCAAGCTAACATTTCAGCGTAGCAAGCTTCCAACATTTCTGGCTTGTTGTGACACAAACCCGCATTATTTCAAACTGAAGTTTGGCGATTTATTTAAAAATGCACTGCTGTGGGAAAACTTGCTTTTAAACGCAAACAACAAATTTTGGGGGTTGGTAATTGGTAATCTAACACTTCCACCAAGCTCCGTGTCCCATTTGCAAACCTGCTGTGGCTCACCATTGGGTTATCGTTCATCGGTTGAGAAACACTACCCTAGGCAGTTTGACTCTGTGCCCATTTCTACGGCAATGGTTCTCAACCTTTTTGGCGTCAGAGCCAAACTAGAAACGCCATGAAAGTGTTTATGTTAAACAGAGACCTCTATTCAGATAACACCTGAAGAAACTCTTATCATTGTTACGTACTTTAGGTCAAATGCCATCGAAAAGAGCGGAATATGTTGCAACGTATCTTTTCAGCGAGAAAAAGTTAGTCGCGTAACAAGTTGTCTTGCCATTTTCGGCTGTTGTACCAGTAAAAGAGGTGATAGTTTTCACAACAGTTAAATGGGAGCAAAGTTGAAAGCCACGTTTGAGAATCACTGCTCTACGTTTTTCCACATAACTAAAGTGTCTCACCCCTGTACCATATACATCACAGTAACATTCTTTGTACTGCTTTAGGTGCGCGAAGAAGGAAAAGCAATACTACGCCAAATCTCGCAACTGCGAGGTATAGGCGAAGCCAACGAGGACTCCGAACTGGACTTGACAAACCAACCAACTCCTGGCACTCACCTGCAACGCATACGGGCCGCACACGATAGTAGTGTCGGCGCAATGGATACTGATTCGCCAGCAGGGGGCAGTGTTGGGCCAATAAAACTCAGCTTTTCTCCTGGTCATGCTGAATCTGATGTTAGCAACATCATGTGAGAGCTGCTGGTCGGGAAATGAGATAAAAACTTTGAACGTGCTGAAAGTTTGGTTCAATTACTGACCTGCTATTGCAACTAACGAACTTTCTGGTATATGACACTCATTTTTGACCAAAATTATTCACATTTTAAAACAATTGCTGAAAAAACATGCTCCTTTTCACTGTCTAAAAACAGCTGTTTGGAAAAAAATAAAAAACAGGCCTTGATCAAAGCAATGCGCTGAATTTTCTTTTGTGCTTTGTCGTTTATCTCTTATCATTGTTCCATTGTTGTTGCAAATGCGTGACGTCAAAACCGCCTGGGGATGTTCTCGTCGGGAAAAGGGCGAAAGTTCCTTTGGGCAATTTTTCTATTGTTCTTTCTGGCGTGCACCCGACGTATTGCGGGTGCCAGAAAATTTCAATTCATTTAATAAAACTATTTATTTGAAAAAGTTTGTGTTGTTGCTTGTTGGCAAGCGAATGTGTTCTTTCAACTGGATCAAACTTTTGATCTTTATGTTACCTGACTGTCATTTGAAGCATGTTTTGTTGTTATTAAGTCTAGCCTTCAAGTCAGAGTTTGATTAAAAATTCGAAAATGTTTCTCAAGGCAATAAAATGCCGAACTTATCAGCTGTAGTCAAATTTCAGGAAAAATGCCGCTGTTTGCATAGAAATCTTAAAAAGCCGTGACGTAACACGCAGCGAAGTCGTGACAGTCAGAATGTGTGGGCCGAAGAACGAAGCAATTTTTGTGTTTTTTTACTTTTTCAAAGCTGTAAAATCAGGTTTAGGTTGAGCAAAATGTGGCGTATAATAGAAAAAATACTTTCTACTGATCTAAATCTTTTTCTCATGGAGTAAGGCAAACCGTATTAAAGGATTATCTCACAGTTAATTGTCAAATTACCGACTTGATTTGAAATACGTGGAGCATAATACTTTGGCTTTATCCGACAGGAATTTTGGGAAAAGAAATATTTTGTTAATATATCAGGATAGCTAACTCTCACTGTATAAGTTAGTATTAAAGACTTATTTTTAAATTTGAATGTCAAAATAGACACAGAAGAACAGAAAGAAGAAACACAAAAATGAATAACGTCCTTCCACAATTATGGAAAATTCGTGAGGTGGCAGATAAAGTGTAAGTCTACAAATTTATCAAATGGTACAATTTTGGTTTAGTATGACAAAAAATAGGTAATTTTTAGCTAAAGTGTTGTTAGTCATTTACTGAACAGCAAATTGAAAGTTAAACTGTTTGTTATTTAAATGTTTCACTTTTAGCATACCTCTGCAAACTTTTTTTGTTGAGTTGTAATTTATGCATCTTAACTAATTTCAAACTCAACAGAAACATGCGATGTAATTTTTACCAATTTTGCCCGCAAGCAAATAAAATTGGCCCCAAACCTGCCAAGGTACATTACTTAGCCTTGTTCACATGTATCTGATCACACAATGTAACCGTCTGGTTCTATATTCAAAACGTACCATTGATTTAAAGCACAAATGTGGTGATGAATTACTCGGACGTCGAGGCACGCGTGCGGGAAGCCACAAATGACGAGGCTTGGGGTCCAGCTGGTACCCTCATGCAGGAGTTGGCCCGAGACACCTTTATGTACGAGTGCTTTCCTGAAGTAATGGGGATGTTGTGGAAACGAATGCTTCACGAGGGAAAGAAAAACTGGAGGCGAATATACAAAGTATAAACAGGATGTGTATTTGACTAACAGTAACTTTCATGATAGTGTATTATGATAAATGGTTTTGCAGTTGGGAGTCGACAAATAATTTGCGGTATGTTGTTTTGAAGTCTTTAAAATATATCATTCAATTTCTGTTAAATAATTTCCACTTTTAAACCAATTCCAAAAGCTCCAAGTTTGGTCAGTGATGATGTCAAATTTAAATTTATTTTTTATCTTAGCGTTAATAAAAATACTTAAATGTCATCAAATAAATTGATCATACATATAATTCTTTTTATTTTGTCATGTCACACTGTGCTTTTCTTTAGGCATTGCTCTTGCTGACCTATCTGATTAAGAACGGATCAGAGAGGGTAGTAACAAGTGCCAGGGAGCATCTGTATGACTTGAAATCACTAGAAAACTATACGTGCCATGGTAAGGATAATTGTTTAGTGTTTAGGACATTTTTTGTACTTTGCCTGTTGGTAATATTGTTTGCTTAAGCTGAGCAATTCAAGTCGTTGACATATGCAGCCCAACACTTGTTTTTTGTGGAGTGTGTTCCTTGTTACAGCACATTTAAAATGTTATTAAACAAAACTAAATTAATGAGAAATGTGAAAGTGAACAATATTTAGGTCATGAACTTTATTACAGATCCCAGACATCTATGTACACTTGTTCAGTGTTGAGCCTCTTTTGGATATTTCCATTATCCTTGGTTATTAAATATTTTTGGCCCCTTTATTACCTCAGTAAAATATGTACAATATTTCCACATACATATCACAAATTTTCATTACACGCTGGAACTGCATTAGCCAACCTAACATATGCCTTTAACCTTTTATTTATTCTAACTTTGCGTCCAGATGATCAAGGCAAAGACCAAGGGGTTAATGTAAGGAACAAAGTAAAAGAAATCATCAGTCTCGTACAAGACAATGAGAGGTTAAGAGAAGAAAGAAAGAAAGCCAAGAAAAACCGGGATAAATATGTTGGTCTTTCTTCCGAAGATGCGCGATTCCAAACTGGGAGATACAGTAGGGACATGCTTTTTTGTGTAAAATAAGGCAAACTTTAATAAAGTTCTATAATTAGGATCAAATTTTTCCATAGTGGCTGCCAATTTTGCTTATAATGACCTAATTGCAAATTGCATGGATATTTATGTATGTACCCGCAATGATTAATCACCCAGCATACATAAAACCAATGCTTATGGATTGTGAGCATATATTTGTAGGAACTGCTGTGATCCATGTTTACAAGTTTTAGAAAAAATCTGTTGTATTGGAATTGACTTCTAAATCAGGATTGCAATAAGGACTGTTTTACATGAAGATTTACCCCACAGTATATTTTATAGACTAATTACTGGTGGGGATAATTGTTGGCCTCTTGCAATCACACAACTCTGCATGTAATAATAACCTAGTTAAATTAAGAGATATAATGCTTTTCAATAATAATGCAACTACACGATAACAATGACACCTCGGCTAATTTTGTGATCATGGCAATCTGCCAAACCTGGCACATCAATTCTTGCCAAATTATAACAATATTATATGTTTTAGTGTATAGTTTGCTGCAGCTAAACAGTTAACAGCCAATCACTAGTTTAGTTACAAAAGTAGAAGAACCAGTAGAAAACGTGGGCGTGCCATACATACACCAAACTGTTTTTGACAGTTTTGGGTGCTCTTGTGCTGGTGATCCTACAATAATAAAAGCACTATAAAAATGCTAGCATAAAAACTATGCAGGTATGCCTCTAGCATAAGTGTGTGTGAATTTGTAGACTTTTCGCCACCTCCATCCCCGGAGAGTGATAGAAGATACGGTAGAGGTAAGGCAGCATGTGTGTCTAGTGCTGCATAACCTGTAGACCACAAACTGTGTTCCCAGCCCATGTAACATTTCAATTTGTGAGACTATTGATTCAAATGGTTTTGTTCACTGCTTTTTACTGTTAATTTTTGTTAGCAATGATGATTGGTTGGTCCACACTGCATCGTATAATTTGCATGTGCCTGAATTGATTTGCAGTGATGATGCGGTCGGTTTTATTGTGACTGTGATTTAGGTATTTTTTATCTGTAGGTAAATTCATCTTTCAACAGTCATACGATTTTAAACATAAACAGCAGCTTGTTTTCTCAGTTCCTGTTGAATGACTTATTAGTAACATTGAAATAGAAATTAGGAAGTCGTTTGTTCCTTTTATGTCTGATATGGTTTGTCACTGGTTGGCACCTGAGCTTTAGTCATTTGACATCAAGTGTGTGTCCTGAATATCCTTTTATTCTAAGCCTATTTTGCTGCTGCATTATAACTTTTAGTTTTCTGGTAAAATGCACCAGAACCTTTTGGCCCTCAGAAGATCATCATATTGAACTGAAAAATAAAGCTTTTCTACCGGAGAAAAGCATATATACCCCTCTGTTCTGCAAGATGACATGCATATAAATAGTTTAGTGGTTACAAGTTTAAAATCCTGCCGGATTAGTTTTTCACTAAACCTTGTGAATTTTACAGCTGTATGATGGAAAATTGAGGATCTATTGAGAGTTAAACATTTTACTTCAGACTTTGTTTTTGCGATTCAACAATATTTTATTACCTTGTTATGATTCAAGTATAAATGATACATCTTGTTTTGTTGAGCCACACTGCCAATAGCACACTAAAATGCATAGATTTGGTATTTTTTAGCCTGCCCAAGTCTTTGTGCAAAATTTATTATTCCAGACCCGTCATTGATGACTTATGAGTACATTGATTGGTGTATGAAGAGCCTTATGTTGAGAGCACTTGATCTAGCATGAATCACTTGTCTGTTGAATGGGTCTGTTCTGAATATCCATAATTTCTTTGTCATGATGTGACATGATGCATTTTCGCATACACAACTTTTTGATTTTCAAGAGCTTTATGCAGACTTTGCACAATAAATTTCCTAAACAGTGAAAGGTCTGTTGAAAACTTTAATACATATTTGAACTCTGCAACATGTTTGAAAATGACTTGAGCCATTGAAATAATTTCCCGCTGTTGTTGGCTGCACAATGCTTGTTGTGTACACTCACTTAGGGCATGTAAAGTCATGTTTGTAGCGGTAGCTGCTTGTTCATGTATCACCACAGTTTAAAAAGGCATTGGGGGTTGGTCTATTGCAATAATCCAGTTGATATAAAGGGAAGGATCTTTTTGGTGTCCACAACAATGTGTGCTAATATTGCATTTGAATCAAAAAAGGTCTTGCTTTCACTGCATGGGTTGCACTATTATGCTTTTCATCTGCATTTTACCCATCAGCTGATAAAAATTTGCTTCATTCATTGGCCATCACATATTATTGACAAAACATGTGTAGCCATATTCCTGCTCAAAGATCATGCGTTTCATCTAATCAATAGTTACCTTTAGTATTAGTGTCATTCCAAGCTCTGCATATTTTACAAATTATTCGCCGTTGGTGCTGCTTTTGTTCGATGCATTTTTGTTTTTACTGCTTGCTGAATTCCAGTTGCTAGAAGTTTAATTTTGCATTTGAATTGTTCTGCCCTCCATAATCTGCAACTAGAATTTGAGCAATTTGTTTACACTTTGATCATGGGCCAACTGCTTTTGAAACTGGGCCCACAAGCTGGTTAAGGGGCAAGCTTTAAATGGTTAAAGTTAAACGTTTTTGGCTTGTTTTTTAAACATGTTTTATGTATTTTTTTCAACTGTGGTTGATTGGGCAAAGCCTGTTTCATCTGCTGTTAGTAGGGATGCACAATATAATTGAATTTCAAACTTATTTAATCTATAGTGAGTGAATCAGAAATTATTTTTTTCTTGTGCTGAGTATTAAAAACACCTGAAGTGAAGTGAACTTGCATAAAAATTTCGGCATGCTGTGCATAAAATAAAAATAAAATATTTTTTGTGTGCATATTTGTTTTCCCTAATAGCTAAAATGGTTGTAAAACATCTATTAAGTGACAAAAGGGACAAAAAATCAATGTCTCTTCAATACTTTTGGATTATTGATATTGTGCATTCCTAATTGGGGAGGCAGGTTAACTATACATGTTTTTTCAAAAGAAACCTAACAAATTAAACAATATATCTTTACATATTATATTTCTTTTCTTGTAATTCATTGTTATGATAATACCCAGTATCAGTACAAGTGTACAAGGTACAACCATGGTGTTTTTTCAATTTAGGTGGTGGAGGTGGAAGTCGTCGTGGGGAGGACCGCTCTTACAATGACTGGAAAGATCCAGATGCATACGAAGATGAACCGAGACATAGCCATAGGAGAAAAAGAAGCTCAAATGGTTCGGTTGGATACAGGTCTGTAGAATGCACCTGTTTGATGTTTACTTTGGCTCTTTGTCAGAGCGACATGAAAAATGCCCATTGTTTAAAACAACTCTGTGTATACAGTGCTCCCGGTATGTGTTTGACTTCCCTTAATCTTCAGTAGCTTGACTCTGTGGTTGACTCAGACAAGGGAAATTGTCTTTTTATTATAGTGTTTGTGCTTGATAAAATGTTATTTTACCTTTACATGTCATAATGGTTAAAATAAAATTGTAATGCACTTGGGTATCGCAAAACATATTTGTTTATACCAGTGGTTCCCAACCAGGGAGGAATTTCATAATTAAGTTATTTACGTGAAGTGGTAGTATTTCTTTTGAAGTAAACCAGTGGTTCCGAACCTTACAATATTGCTTTATATCGCTTCCTGTCTAGTAGGGAGAGAAGGAAAGTTCCAGAGTAAGCAAAGGGGGGAATACATTAAAAAGGTTGGGAACTACTGGTTGAAACTATCCAACAACTTTTTACCTTTTTACACTATTACGTTTGGTCAACAACGCTACATTTCCACAAGCTTTTTCACATAGTTTACGTTCTGGATGGCTTGAATGGGCAGGCACTATGTTTATTTTATTTTTTTATGCTTAAAGATGTATCTTAAAATTAACATTTATCAGTTCAGAAACAAAAATTGTGTTTTCACCTCAAGTTCAATTTATTTATGTACTAATTATTAAGTTTTTTATTTCATCTTTCCAGTGATGACTCAGCACCGTCTGACTCTGAAAGCTCCTCACGCTACGGCAGAATCGGATCAAGTTCTAAATACAGAGATGAAGAAACTGTGACGAAAACCAGCACTGTCGTGAAAACTGAAACCAGGAGGAAAGTGGCGGAATCAAATAAAAAGGCACGTGAAATTCATTGCCCATTTACTGCTATTTTACTGCTGTGGTCACACAA
>QXVZ01011791.1:0-21650 GCA_008931825.1 Phallusia fumigata | reverse complement strand
TTTGTTCTTAGAGTTGGAAACGCCAACTTGCTTGACAAGGACTATGTGTATATTTTATATTTTATATTTTTTAAGATCCAGTTTTGTAGGTAGATCTAACTTGAGCTACTAAATGTAGTTCTTAAACCACATTCGGGGTCTTTTTCCTGTAAAAATTCCTATTTGGTTTCACTTGTATTTAAGTTATTCATGATAAGTTTAGTATTGTTTTTTTTTGGTGGGTCAGCGGTTCCAAACATTTCATTAGTACTTTAAACCACATCACGAAGGGGGAAGTGCATTACAAAAGGTTTTGGAACCACTGAGTTAACCAAAATTAAACCCACTAACTCTACAAAAAAGAAAACGACAGATAAAAGAAAAGCAAAAAGCAGCAGGCAGCTCAACGGCGGATTACCTTAAGCATAACCCAACAACAGTTTCCAGTTAAGTAGAACAACAAACCGAAATAGTTCTCATACCAAGTATGCTAAAAAATAGGTATTGTATTCTTACGTCAAGTACACAAGGATTGTGGTCAGTGACACCAGCCAATCAGGAACTAACACGTTTTGGTAGCTGGCCACGTCTCCAATTGAACTTAATGTGTTGGTTGTAGCTTGAAAGGACTCCACAATGCATACCACGACGAACGGACTCATTGTAATCAGAACTGAGCCGACGATGACAGTGATTGTGCAACAGGCCTATTAAAATACATAAGTGGTGTTGGTGTTTTTTGCATGTGAATATTTCCTTTGAAAGAAAAGAAAACTGCCGAATATTTGTGGCACGCAGATTTTGTCAAAGGCTGTTGCTGGAGCGCACAAAGCAGATAACGAAAAGTTATTTGAAATGTTAATAAATTCCGACCAATTCTCCAATTACGCAAAATATCAAAAATCACAAATACTAGTGGGATAGCGAAATTTGTCCAGCGTTAAAAACCACAGTATTCGCGCTAACATTAGGGTTGACTTTACTCTTCAACTTAACATCTAAATNTATCAAAAATCACAAATACTAGTGGGATAGCGAAATTTGTCCAGCGTTAAAAACCTCAGTATTCGCGCTAACATTAGGGTTGACTTTACTCTTCAACTTAACATCTAAATTGTCGAGTGAAATGACAGAACAACATAGGGCTTTAGGAGCTGCATCAATAATAAATGCGGTGTAATCGACCTTGTGGTTTTCCAGAAGTTTTATATTAGTTCAAGACCAATCAAGTAGGGATGGGTCTCATTACTTGCCGTCGCATCGATCATACTTTGAACTGACGGCATCGCGCATTTTACCTCAAACTACTAACTGTGCCCTTTCACCTTTTCGTGCTGCATCGCTTCGCCATCTTGCGTTTTTAATCAATAAAATATAACCAATTACCTTTTTTTGATTTTTATAGTATTGAAAATTTGAGAAACCAACAGGTCGTTTGTGAAACGCGTTGCGCTGACATTTTGTGGAACTTGTCGAAGAACCTAGATATAAGGTACACCTGGTTTTCATAAAAACTTAAAATTTGGTTGTGGCTTTTGCTTGCAATGGCTTGCCCCTAATACATAAAGGGATCAGAATTCAATATTCATGCTTGTGGCTTTTGATCCAGTGTTTACGCCTTCCACAGAAATTTGCAGATGACAATGACAAAGAGAATGCAAAATTGAGTTATAATGGTAAAACCTTACTAGTTTAAACAAAAGTTTTACATCATGCCAAAATTGTATTTCAATAAATGCAATGTAACGCAGCATACACAGTTACCTAATTCACAAAGTGTGCAGCACTCTTGTATTGTGCGCAGGGGTCAGTAACCTATGGAAAGCAGCGTGCCAGTTTACAAATAACGTCAAAATCTTAATGGCTTCGCGCGCCACGTTAATGACGTCACTGCTTTATGTTTCTGCGGTAAATTTGTAAAATTTGGTATACACGCCCTCTCTTTAGCTTTAGCTTTAGCTCGCTGCTGCAGTTGCACTGCACTTGACGTT
Organism: Phallusia fumigata; assembly: GCA_008931825.1. NCBI lineage: Eukaryota > Metazoa > Chordata > Ascidiacea > Phlebobranchia > Ascidiidae > Phallusia > Phallusia fumigata. The sequence goes on along the minus strand of QXVZ01011791.1, from coordinate 19,680 downwards.
TAAAAATCAAAGAGGTCGCTTAATTTGGCTCAAAAACTGTATCGGAATATGAACTCGTAAATCACTTGGCGTGCCATGAATAATCACCTTGTGTGCCAACAATGGCACGCGTGCAAGGGGTTACCGACCTCTGATTTATCTGAACACCATAGGGAAGCACAGAGCCTTCACAGATTGCAGTGTGTAGAACATAGCAAAGAAATCATACCCTTACCTCGCTTGACGACATGACTTTGTATTTCACGTTTTTCGTGCATAAAATCAATTTTGCTACCCTTGACAGCATACATTTGTTTGCATATAAATTGGTCCGATTTGGTGGTCTGTTTGTATGAACTATTAACTAATGAATGGTTTGCTTCTAAACCATTGACATTGGATCTGCATGGCTCATCATAAACGGGCTAAAAAGGCACAAAAATGTGTAAAATTTATTATGACTTTCTTGCAGGCAATAATTGTTTTTCCGTCATACAATATTTTTTTACATTTTGCACATGCATTTTCTATTGATGTAAGTTGTCAGTAAATAATTTAGGTGCCTTTTTTAAAACTTCATGTGCAAGAATGATTTTAACAAAAAGATGTGTGTTATTACATTTACCTCATGAGGTGAACTTTCAGCGGTAAACTGAATAGTTTGTGAACATCTCACCAAATCACTCGATGCAATTCCGGAATCCTCGACAAAGCTAACATTTGAGGCAGCTTGGAGTTCATGAAAACTTTTGCCCATTTGTACATTTTCCGATCCTAAGAAGAACAATACATTAGCATAAAAATTCCGACTGGGCTGGTTTTGACCTAGTGACGATTAGACGATTAGTAGCATGCAAACTGTTGGTGTTTTTAAATTTTTCTAGAAGAACATTAATAATCTGGCTCCATTGCTTATATTGGCTAAATTGATTAAAAATGAAAAATGAATTCAATTGTGATTGGAGAACTAAAACATTGCATATGCATTGTACCTACCCAATTTTGCACTGACATTTCCCCTCTCTGTGTCATTAAATACAAAACTGTTTTTGCTGGAGTTTGATCCATAACTCCATGATCTATGTCTGAAACACGGTGCAGATATTACTTGTATTTTTTTAAAGTTGTGGGATGTTTATTTAAATGTGTTCNGTGACGATTAGACGATTAGTAGCATGCAAACTGTTGGTGTTTTTAAATTTTTCTAGAAGAACATTAATAATCTGGCTCCATTGCTTATATTGGCTAAATTGATTAAAAATGAAAAATGAATTCAATTGTGATTGGAGAACTAAAACATTGCATATGCATTGTACCTACCTAATTTTGCACTGACATTTCCCCTCTCTGTGTCATTAAATACAAAACTGTTTTTGCTGGAGTTTGATCCATAACTCCATGATCTATGTCTGAAACACGGTGCAGATATTACTTGTATTTTTTTAAAGTTGTGGGATGTTTATTTAAATGTGTTCAAGATTTTTTGCATACAATATATTTGTTCACAATATTATTGGTAAAACAGATGTTTGCACTTAACTACATGGTAAATCAACATCTGCAGTTTATTTATGTGATAATGAATCATTTATTCCTGTGCTAGGCAAAACTTCTATCCCCTTAAATTTTAAACACATCAAACCACTTACCTGCCAACCTTCACATGCTTATGCCTCCAACTAGCATTTTGATACTTTTCGCGGGCAACTCCAAAAATTGAACAGTACATAGAAATCATACAGCACATGGGGAAAATAGAACATGTGAGAAGCTAAATCAATGTTAAAAGTAGTAAGTTCACCAAAAAGTTTTGGCTTTTATTCTGTATGACAAATATCAATACCAACCCAAAACAGGCTAAACCCAACACTTCTGTTCCACAGCGGAAAGCATCCAAATCGCGATACAAAATATTGATATTGCACCCCTGCACCAAAGAGAGGTGGAACTGCCAGACACAAAGCGACTGACCAGCAGAAGATAATGACAGCAGTTACGCGGCAACTGGTGACACGATTTGGATATTTTAAAGGATGGATTATAGCATAATATCTGTTAAATAAAAAACAAAAGTTAATAAGTTGTATGCCTCGAGGTAATGTTTATTTTGTTTGTTTAGGTGTACTTGAGCACTCATAAATTAACAGTATTTTACCTGTCAAATGATATAACTGACAATGTTATCATGCTTGAACCTAACAAACTCATTGTCAAAAATGCTGTTAGTGAGCACCAAACTTTGCCAAACATCCATTTTCCAGTGATACTGCTGGCAATGGAAAAAGGGAACACAAGTACGCTATATCCAAAGTTTGATATGGTCAAACTGAACACAAGTTTGTTGCTTGATGTAAGAAGGTACTTTCTTCTGCAAAAAGACCATTAATAATACCAATTAAATTTCAAAATTTAATTTCTTAATTTTTGTTGCAACAAGGTGTATGCTTTTATCAAACAATGCTAACTTCTCCTTAAGGTTTGCAAATAATATTGCTAAAATAAATAACATCTATTGATTCATTTTGTTTGATGAATACAAATTCTGAAACCGTATATCTGTCACTCTACTGACCTGTAAAGTGTAAAACACACCAATAGGTTTCCAAAACAGGATAGAAGGGACACAATGCACAACAAACAAGTCCATAGTATATTCACACCTTGCTGTATACTTGCTGAAGGAACTAGAATGAAGATATATTTTCAACTTATTGGGCTGTTATATGTTTTATCACATGTTAGTAATACCTGTATGTTAACAATTTAAAATAAAGCTCTATTTGTCTACCTGTGTTGTTATCCACAAAAAAGGTGGTAGCATTTTCCATGTTTTCATTATTTGCTTATTTGGTAGGTAACACTTCCAACCATCGAATCTTAAGGAAGCTTTGAAATGTTGGCCACTAATATAAAACAACAATTAAAACTTATGGAAAAAAAACAGGTGTAATCAGTAAAAACAGCTGTAAACTTCGTTTCCACTCAAATACTACTAACACTTGACAAATCATGTTCAAAAATCAATTAGTAGCACGAGAATTACCTTTGGTAATAGACGTGTTGAATAATTTGCATAGAAAACAATACCTAAGAGGAACAGAAGTGTGATCCACAAGATCCCTTCTCGTTGTATGTAAGTAGGTTATTCCCCTACATTGCGAACAACATGCATTGTTTTTTTCTTTGTATACTGCGGCTAACCAAAATTGTAACAACAAAAAAGCAAACAGTCAAGCGCATGCTTTGGTTTATCCGCGGCCTTTCAACTCCATTTTTATGGTACGCATTTCAGTCAATATACAGACATTTGTTTTGTTTTCGTCTTTGCAATAGAAAAAACGCTCCCCAACAAAATAAAATAAATAATTTACCAGTCTTCCCGCCTCGTGTTGTACGTACAGGGCTTGCCCTGAATTGCTGTTTTTGTTCACATACTTATGTTTGATTGAGCGTAGCAAGTTTAGTTCTATTTTTTGTTCCCCTAGACCAGCATGATTTTTTCAAGTAGCATAACGTCTCGATCTGGTGGAGTATTATGAACCTAAGTTGGCAGTGGCTAACTTGTTGGCTTAACTCAACACTCCTGTACATTACGATGGAACAGTAAGTTGTATTTACACTTCCGTTTCATTAAACGCAAGTCCACGAACGAGAAATAAGAAATGTTTAGTGCAGTAAATACACGCCCACAGCAAGGCAGTCAGGCGATTGTCGAGTAGGTAAAGCAAAAACAAACACACTTAGACAGTTTTTAACTTTCGGGGTCGCTTTCCAGCGATATGCGCGTAGTTTTCGACGTTTTGCGTCTGTTTCTCTGGTTTCTTGGCCTTTCAGTTTTCTCACAGCATAGAACCTTCCACGGACGTTGATTTGATCCAAAGCTAGCCCCTACAGGACTATTGGTACCATCCTCAGCACATTGTTTAGAGTTTCGAAGGTTTGTGGACCAACCTGGCTCTTGTGCTTCAGGGTCACTGCTCTCCGATTCAGCGGCTGCTCGAAGATCTAAACTGCTTGCATTTTGACGTCCGTTTTCTGTCGTTTCTACAACGTACTTAACGTCAACTGCCGATGGAGATGAAGAGGTGTCATCTTCAAAACTCACTGGGCTGCAGAATCTTCCTGTGAAAAAAGAAGTACGCTTATGGCCGAGAATAAGACAACATAACAGGCACGTTTAAAGCATATTTTATGTAGCATTCTGTTTTGAATTTGTTTCAAAAATAATACCGTTTGATTCAGTAAGCGAGTTGTCAGAAACAGTTTCCTTTAGGCGTTTTGGTGTGTGTTCCAATTCCAAGTTGATTTCGTTGGCTGGTTCGCTTTTTACCTTCCGCTTCTGTCGCGGTTTTGCCTGTTGTGATAGTAATAACTATTGATTATTATGAAACATACACGTATTCCACAACTTGTTTTTCACATAGTTTTGTGGGCGCGGTGGGATTATCTTGCTCTAATGAGATCAGACTAAGTTAATCCTGGCATGATTTACCACGCTGGTTAGCAACAACGAACTGCGGGGTCATATAGATTATTATAGCAAGATTTACGTTTACTTACAAACGGCGGCATATCGGTCTCATGGGGTGACAACCGAATGTCAAGGGCTGTCGGACGTCCTGGCATAAAACCAAGGGGCAATTCGGAATGTTTTTCCATTTCCAGATGCATGATGGGCGGCGAACCTATGCATCAACACATTGGTATTAGGCGATGCTATCGAGCATTTTGTGGCGACTTTTAGGACACAAACTTTGGTTGTTGGGGCTAGACTTGGCGTTCAATGCGCCGAAAACAGCGTGATCTCTGTCCAGAGCGTCCGGTGCTGGTCGAAAACGTTCCCTTCTGCTTGTGCGGTATTCCAAGTTGCCACTATCCACGTTGTGCTTGATTTTTCTGTATACCTTTTCGCACGCAGCCTGCAACGGTTACGAATGAAAACTATTGGCTTTTGGCAAGACTGTTAAAAACTGGTCGAATGAGTTTTGTAAAGTAAAAACACAGCTTTGTTGTGGGAGATACAAAAATCGCACGGAATTATGAGTGCGTGTTTGGTTCAAACGCTCAAGGCCGGACACCAATTGGACAAACGTGACTAACGCATGTATTTAAATGAGAACTTTTTGATGTTTTTTCGGTTGTGGCGCGCAATGTGGGATTAGTCGTTTATTTTTGTAACCAGTCATGTAAATACCTGCTTGGTTTGGCATGTTGGTCTACTTGTAAAGTGTTGTGTGGCGCTAAAAAATGGACTAAGCAAAACTGTTATTAAACACGTCTTAATTTCCAATCGCCTTGGTTAAAACCTAGGGCAGCCATATTTATTTTCTAAACGCTCAAAGGGAATTGGTTGTTGATAAGGTACTAAAACCAAATTTACAAAGGCGTTGAAATTAAAGTATTCAATAAATTTTGTGTAGACAATACGCCCAATGCACTTAATGTTTTAGCCAAATCAAGCAAATGTGCTAAGTTCGTTTGGTAACTTCACCCTTAAAAGACGGCCCTACATAACCTAATTGATCACCATATGCCCTCACCTTTACATGATGAAAGTCCAACACAGACGAAGCTTTGTACACATCGTGAACATTGGAAAAGTTGAGGACGAAGGTACTGGTGTACACAAAATCCATGAGCACACGGAACCCTGCACAATGTTAAAGTCTATTTTAGGCGCTTGCGCACGTGCGGTCATGTAACTAAAAACTTAAGCAAGCTTTTGGCAGTAAATTATGATCTAAGGCTTATTGACTAGCAAACAGGTTTATTTGAACTCGCTTTATATACGGATGTGGTGAGTATTGTACCGTACAAGACGTTTTAGGCAGTATACTTTTTTTGTTTTCTAGTACGTTACTGAAAATGTTTTGTAGGTAGGTCTTTTGCAAAGGTGGTAAAATAGCTTCTTGTAACCAACCTTGTAAAGGCACACCGGCCAACACGAAATTCTGTTGTTCCTGCGCAGATGTGAACAGCGATAGGAAATAATCGCTGTTCGCCGCCAGAAACGACTTGTGTACGCGGAATTTTTCTCCCTCCACTATCAGGGTAGCGTCGCAAAACATACCTGCCACGTAAAAAGGCGATTGGTTGGTTTTTGCTCGAATCAAGAGGGTCGGTATTGTGCGCACTGATAAACTGCTGTCACAACATGGGTCCATATCGTTTTTCCGGTCCTTACCATTGCTCCGTTGTTCCTGTAGTCTTTGTAGGACGTACGTTGTGTGTTTGACTGGAAGAATGTTGGTTTTGTCTGCTTCCGTCATCGCCTTTCAACAGCAGGTGTATCGTGATCACTATCCCTAACAGCACGAACACGACCTTCAAATGCAAACACTTTGTCGTTGTTTCGAAGTTTTTTTCATGCGGTTAAACTTATTCGCGATTTGCGATAATGTCTATTCTGCACTTGCGCGTTAGTAGTACCCTACACTTGTGTGAATTGTCTATTCTGTACTGCGATATTGTCTATTCTGACTGCGATGTTGTCTATTCCGTACTTGTGTGATAGTAGTCCAAACGTTCAACAACACACGTCAACATTTTCTTCTGTTCATATACACTCGCCTTTGTACTCATGCCTGAAACTAAATTAAACTGTCGTTTTAACTGTCGTAAAAAAACTTTTTACAGCGGCTCTAAAGCATGAAGAAACCAAACTCGACCACAGGAGAGCTAGACTACTTCTGCTTTGGTGTGTCTACATAGCACTCGAAACTCACAGCACAATTACGGATCATCCCGAGTAAGCTTTGGCGAATTCGCCCGTCGTAAGAAGATAAATACTAGGCGAATGTTCCTATAAAAGAGAAAGGGTGGTAAACCTCTTACATTCGGCGCAGCTTAGAGCCTCATCCCGCCTTCAACAAATGTAGATTAGCTCCCAGCGTGATAAAACATTCAGACGTGATAGCATTTTCTCTATTCCGCGGGCGATAAACCTAGCAATCCCGTTAAATCCGACAGACAGAACGAAGCCTGGATGCCATAATCGGATTATCGTCATGGCAACTGGGTCTAATTGACGTTTGCCGGACGACCTCTACCAGGCAACCTGATTCTCTCTAATGCGCTGGGCAAACACGGCTCAGCACAGGCGTCTATTAAAAGATTTTGACAAAGCTCTTCAGACTTGGTGCAGAATTACATTCCAGATAAATTCAGTCGCGGCTTTTGGTGAAGGCTAAGCTTGCAACATATGTTGTTGCGACGACGACGTTCATTCCTGGGTTGTTACGCTTTTTTGATACTCTGTTCGTTTGGGCATGCGAGCTGGCATTGGGGGCTGAGGGCGAAATATTTGTGGGCCCTTTTTTTTGTTTGACGTGTGTGCTCAGCCAAACAAACTTTATTTGCAGGAGAACCAATAGGAAAATTGAGGTAAAAATAACGCGTTTTAGTGCACCAAAGGTATTTTACTCATGTTTTCAAGAAATCCAACTTTCAAAATTTAAGAAAAACAGCAATTCATCCTCTGGTGCATTTGTTGAACTTCCAAAAGACACACAGCCATGCAAGGTGTATCCTAAATGTTGTATACTCTTCAGCAATTCGCAATGTTATAACGCCCCTAAAATAAAAGGTTTGCGAAGATCAAAGCAACTGGCCTGCTGCCACTGAACCGTAAGAATTTATTTGTTTGCAATCTGCGTCGGTGTTAAACAACAAGTTACATCATAATTCCACAAACACCTGTGGCCTCTTCAGCCAAGTAATNATTTTACTCATGTTTTCAAGAAATCCAACTTTTAAAATTTAAGAAAAACAGCAATTCATCCTCTGGTTCATTTGTTGAACTTCCGAAAGACACACAGCCATGCAAGGTGTATCCTAAATGTTGTATACTCTTCAGCAATTCGCAATGTTATAACGCTCCTAAAATTAAAGGTTTGCGAAGATCAAAGCAAAGGCCTGCTGCCACTGAACCGTGAGAATTTTTTTGTTTGCAATCTGCGTCGGTGTTAAACAACAAATTACATCATAACTCCACAAACACCTGTGGCCTCTTCAGTCAAGTAATNATGTTGGTTTTGTCTGCTTCCGTCATCGCCTTCCGAAAGCAGGTGTATCGTGATAACTATCCCTAACAGCACGAACACGACCTTCAAATGCAAGCACTTTGTTGTTGTTTCGAAGTTTTTTTTCATGCGGTTAAACTTATTCGCGACTTGCGATAATGTCTATTCTGCACTTGCGCGTTAGTAGTACCCTACACTTGTGTGAATTGTCTATTCTGTACTGCGATATTGTCTATTCCGTACTTGTGTGATAGTAGTCCAAACGTTCAACAACACACGTCAACATTTTCTTCTGGTTATATACACTCGCCTTTGTACTAAGTCATGCCTGAAACTAAATTAAACTGTCATTTTAACTGTCGTAAAAAAACTTTTTACAGCGGCTCTAAAGCATGAAGAAACCAAACTCGACCACAGGAGAGCTAGACTACTTCTGCTTTGGTGTGTCTACATAGCACTCGAAACTCACAGCACAATTACGGATCATCCCGAGTAAGCTTTGGTGAATTCGCCCGTCGTAAGAAGATAAATACTAGGCGAATGTTCCTATAAAAGAGAAAGGGTGGTAAACCTCTTACATTCGGCGCAGCTTAGAGCCTCATCCCGCCTTCAACAAATGTAGATTAGCTCCCAGCGTGATAAAACATTCAGACGTGATAGCATTTTCTCTATTCCGCGGGCGATAAACCTAGCAATCCCGTTAAATCCGACAGACAGAACGAAGCCTGGATGCCATAATCGGATTATCGTCATGGCAACTGGGTCTAATTGACGTTTGCCGGACGACCTCTACCAGGCAACCTGATTCTCTCTAATGCGCTGGGCAAACACGGCTCAGCACAGGCGTCTATTAAAAGATTTTGACAAAGCTCTTCAGACTTGGTGCAGAATTACATTCCAGATAAATTCAGTCGCGGCTTTTGGTGAAGGCTAAGCTTGCAACATATGTTGTTGCGACGACGACGTTCATTCCTGGGTTGTTATGCTTTTTTGATCCTCTGTTCGTTTGGGCATACGAGCTGGACACTATTAAGCATTGGGGGCTGAGGGCGAAATATTTGTTGGTCCTTTTTTTGTTTGACGTGTGTGCTCAGCCAAACAAACTTTATTTGCAGGAGAACCAATAGGAAAATTGAGGTAAAAATAACGCGTTTTAGTGCACCAAAGGTATTTTACTCATGTTTTCAAGAAATCCAACTTTCAAAATTTAAGAAAAACAGCAATTCATCCTCTGGTGCATTTGTTGAACTTCCAAAAGACACACAGCCATGCAAGGTGTATCCTAAATGTTGTATACTCTTCAGCAATTCGCAATGTTATAACGCCCCTAAAATAAAAGGTTTGCGAAGATCAAAGCAACTGGCCTGCTGCCACTGAACCGTAAGAATTTATTTGTTTGCAATCTGCGTCGGTGTTAAACAACAAGTTACATCATAATTCCACAAACACCTGTGGCCTCTTCAGCCAAGTAATCTCCTAAGTCTTCAGGTACAATAGACAGGTCCACTTATTAGTAAGTATTTTACTGTAAACGAACGTCAGGCGTAGAAATGTAGTAAGAAAGCATGCACGATAGGGTGGTGAGGACGCGAATTACGGTGTGAGGGCGATGAAAATAAACGCGTTTACAATCACATGCATATATCTATATGAACGCGGGCGCAATACGTGACACCGGCGGCGGGTAAAAAACGGCGACTCGACTGTGGAAAAGCAAGGCGGGAAGTTACTGTACAGGATGAAAATACACGTTGAAGCACACTTGATAACGGCGGTGAGGTGATCAGACTACGCGAAAAGCGTTCAAGAACTCGGGAGCGCCTTAAGATCGGCTATAACGATGCCTTCGAAGAGAGGGAGCACCTCGTCGTCCTTTGTGTACTCGAAAAACGCCGGCTGACCGACAGACTTCTTGAAGAAGTACCGGCAGTTGAGGCGTTTCGATGACAAACCCGCTTTAAATTGTCCAAGCGTGAGCGGCACATGGCGCATTCGGACCTTATACGCGAGCGGCTCGTCCGGCAGGTAATAAACCACCGTGGTTTCCTTATCTCCTCCTGCCTTAGCAACGTTTGTGGTGTTGGAGAAGGTCGCTGTCTCGGTAGAAGAGTCGGTATCGGAGCCTGCGGGCGGGTGGTCATCCTGGGACGACGATCCAATGGAGGAAAACGAGGTAGAATTGTTGGCTGCGGCGACAGGCTGGTGCAACTGACTGCCCGATTGCATATAGCGGTTGTTCCCAGACAAATCAAGCGTGGAGAGGTTTGATGCGGCGTCATACGATCCGTCAATGTCGGCGATTAGGCGTCGTTTGACCTCCTCCATTGTTGTGCCGACGTCCGGCTGGTCGAGGATGGGCATGGTGAGGTCCTGGGCGAGCGGTTGAAGACGCAAGTTTCGGTGCTGTTGGTTCGAAGCTCCCGTGAGCCCGGTGCTCTGGACAGGATGGACGAACGGCATATCTTCCTCTGGAACAGTTTCGACCTCTGGCGTAGTGTAGCGCCGACTTTTTTGAATCCGCTTGTTTCTGTGTTGCAAAACGGTCTTAGTTTGGTTGTGGTGAATTTAAAATGGTCAAAATTGTGCGAAAGATGTTTTGATTTGATTCACGAGACCAACTGTCATTTGGATGCATTAAAACACACTTATGGTTTGAACCAAAATAGAAGTTTGCCAACAAATGTTCAAAACATAAGTACATGCTGAAATGCAACATGTTAGACTTCTATAGTTGTAAAACAAACAAACAAACAAGAATGTAAAACAGCCACTAACTTTGGAGCAGAATAGGGCATTTGAATCCATGCCTTGATCATCTGGTTCTTGTCCACAGGAACGACCTAAAATAATTTAAATGTAAAATCTGTAGTTGTATGTAGATCTGTTATGTCACAAAACATGAATGTAATAATTACCGGTGTAGCCACATCTGGGACTTCGTTTTGAGGCATTGATGGTACAAAGCCAACATCCAGGCTAGGTTGCTTTTGGTGGGCAGGAACAGATTGTGGGTTGCCAGTCTTGGAACGTTGGTCGTGGCTGTGACTGTATCCAGCAGGCACTGTGTAGCTCTGATTACCATAAAATGCATTGTTGTTGCCAGGTCCAAAGCGGCGTTGAGTTCCTGGCTGAATAGGTGGTGAGCACCTTCCACCTGGACTTTGCAATGTTTTTGCCAAATGGCTTTCCAGGATCTGATCATTGTCCTCTTCATTTTCCTTCATTCTCGCTGCAGCAGCTGCATTTCGCTTTTGGTTTTCCTCAGCAGCAGCCTTTGCTCGAATGGCCTCAATTTTCTTCTTTCTGCGATCATCGATTACTTTCTCTAACTTCACTTTGAGTTGCTGAAAGAAGGCATGAGGGTCTTTCTCAGCCAGCATGGGAATATCTTTACACCTGGAAGTTATTACAAAATGGTTAAAAAATCAAAGTTTAATGGCAAATACAAAGCAACACTCAAGCTTACAATTACACTTATAATTCCTGCACGCAAACATGATTGGAAAAGTTACCTTAATGTAATAGGAACATGACAGCATTCAGGCAGATTATTAGGATTACGCATTGCTTGAGACCTGATAAAACGCTTGTGGGCAGCTGAAAAATAATGTTACTGTTTTAAAACAGGCATTTTGTGCACCAAGTGTAATCCAAATATTCCAAGACTACATACAGCTATAATGGAATTTTGCAAAAGCTTGTTATCTCCAAGTTAGGAGGCCGACCAACTACTTACTGCGAATGTTGGATTCCAAAACAAATAGACCATTTATATCAGAAAATATTAAACAATATCATTTTATCCACAATGGCATAAAAACATCTGCAATTCATTTGCACTTTGTATTGAAGTAAGTAGCTTTTACGGATGCACCAGTGGCGATACAACACTCTTTGTTATCTTCAGCTACTGCTTGATATAACAGAAGTATCGCCATTACAAGCATCAGCAAAAGTTGAGATGTTAATCGTGCAACTGTTTGGTTGTACAGTTACGGTTTAGCCAGGACACAAAATGGTAGTTGCTTTGCTGACTTAAACCTTTCACTTGTAAATGCTTGTTACACCTTTTTCATGCGTACTTTTCTTTACTGTTATTTTGTTACTTGCAGTTATGTGACATTTTGACAATTAAAATTTATATAAGACTTAGATTCAAAGATATCCATTCAAAAAACTATTGTAAATTAACCAGCTACATTACTATGACAATCCCCATTACTTACCTAAAATAAGTTGTTAAACCTTTAGAAGATTTTTTAAATAGCTTAGAATGGGATACAAGTTATACCAACTTTCAAGCCATATGTTTTTAGGTTACAAACATCAATTTACAAAGGAACTGCTAGTATTAAAATCAACTTACAGCTTCTGGGATGGGCTGCAATAGATTCAAAGCTTTTGTCAGAACAGGACAAAGTTTCTGAGGTAGCATCGGAAGATTTTGATGCCTGGTCACTACCAATCGCCGAGGCAGGCGGTACAAAGTATGTGTTGGCTGTGTAGTATGGGGAAGCATCACTCATCTATAAAGATGATTTTTAATTGGAACCTTCAAGGTGAGCAAACTTCGCTAAAAGGTTTAGTACAAACCTGATTTACAGCATAACCTTGGTTTTCCAAATCACTGTCTTGCTTTCTCATGTTTTCCTTTCTTGACTGCTGAAGTGCAACCTTCAGAATGCTGGTTGGTATGCACAACAAAAAAGGTTGTTAAAATCTGGTGTCATCATTTAGCTGACAACACATAGAATTTAAATTACAGTAGCTTTTGCTGTCCTGGGTTCCAAATGCCATGCTCATCTATTGAAGACAAATTGAAAGAGCGAGCAGTGTTCGGACCAGCTGCTTGGTTTGCCACAGGACTTGATGAATCTGTCACTTTTGGCTCTTTTATCTGAAATTTAAAATAAGCCTACCATTAATTCCAGTGTACACCACACATGCAATGATAAGTGTTGACATAAAGTATATCCCACCTCGCCAGCATATTGTGTCACTGTTGGTTGATGTGGTGTGTTGCCTGCTTTGGGGCTCAGACTGTCAAACTGATTTGAATATTGTAGGAAGTTTTCACTGTTCAAAAACTTTTTGTACAGCTCAGATTCCATGTTGAGTTCTAACTCAATCTGCGCTTGATGAAACAGATCAGATTCTAAGCCTCCACTGTTTCCTGCCGCAGCTTTAATGTGTTGGGTGATGTAGCTCTTAGTGGGGCCTTTGATGATCGAAGAAACCGCAGTGGTTGTGGATTTTTTTAAAAACCTCTTGTAAATGGTTCTGGCAAGTTTGATTCTAAAAAAAGCAGGTCTATGTAAAATGTTTGTCATGAACACGTCAAGTTTTATGGGTGTTATGTAAAGCATTTAAATCTGTTCACCACTGCTCTGCAAATACGTATTGTACACATGCCAAACTACACATTTACAACCATTTTTGATGCAAAATTGAGTTTTTTTTTATTTTCAGCAGCATTTTTACACAAATCCTATGCCACAAGTTTTATTTCATGTAAAGAATCACCAGTCTGCAAACCTTTTTTCTGCTGTTTCCTTGTCCATTGTTATGGCAACTGGATTTCTATTGGACAGTGACCCGGTGGTGGAGGAGGCAGCTGATGAATTTCCACTGGTAAGACTGTTGGACTTTAGCCCAAAGTTTTTAAATCCTTTCATGGCCAACCAGCACTCCAGAATACTCTCCTGCTTATTTTCCTCAAGAAATTTTTTGAATACACTGAGGCCGTCAGTATCCTCCAGAACATTGTGAAGCGACAACTTCCATCTTTCATATGAAGGAAACGGTGATGCGCTTCCCTCAGGGTTGTATCCAAGTTCTCCATCTGCTCTCCTACAAAAAAATAAATAACTGACTTCAAAGCGGGAGGTGTACAAACATGTATTACACTGGCCAATACATTTCACAAGATTAGATGGCATCTGTATGACAAATTGTCTATCTGAAAGTGGCTGGCTAAACAAAGCAATTTGTTTTACAAATTAAATAAATCAACTTTTTCATTGACACATTAACTTTAAAAACGTATCAACAATTTTATGAAGGGTTTAAAGCTAGCTTTTTTCCACAACAACTTTTTCCACAATCACATAAAATGCTGGCATGTTCAACTCCATTTGGACCATCTGGCCGTGGATTTACACAACTTTGCTTCAAAGAACTATCATTAGTACCTTGGTGTTGCATTGGAAACTTCTGATTTTCCACTGACACTGCTGTGGTTTGACATTCGATCAATAGTTGATGCTTCATGTTCCTCTCCGATTGTGGGTGGCCTCGTGAAATTGTGATCCAGCATAAACCGATTAACAATCTCTTTCGACATATCAGATCACATCTCATATGCCAAACATACAGTACATAAAATAGTTGTCCACATACAAAGACAACTTGACATTCTCTGTTCAACTGATAGGACCCAAGATAAGGGTAGAATCCGATGTCCACAAAGTATAAAAACACCAGCTACATTGTCTTGTTAAAACTAAGCAGAAAACAAAATTAACAAATAAAACCTGCAAAACACACAAAATTTGAATTCTCCGTTTTGTAGGATACATATTCAGTGCCTTGATTGCTTACATGTTTAGAAATTCTGATTTTAGCTATAAACCAAGTTGCAATTGTAAGCCTCTGCAAACGTAACAACAATTCAAAATTGCCTAAGCGCAGCCTGTTTTTGTAAAGTTTATTGCTAGACTTGCAAATTGTCATCTTTTTTCTGCGTTACTAAAGAATATTTAATGTTGTCGACTTTATCGTCCATTTTGTGCGACTTTAAATCGGGTAAATACAAAATCCTCGTTCAACACGACTGGCGAAATGAACTACCAAGCAAGAAGTAAATACCCCCAAAGCAACATTTATTCACGCTTCTTGACGATGATTTGCGCTAATCTTGCCTTTGATCTTTGTGTAAGAAAGAACGCCAACATTCCATTTCTCAACGGCGGCGCAGATTCATCTTAGATCAAATGTCGGCATCACGCTTTGATGTTTTCTTTTTTCCGACCATCGTGTCAAGATGGCGCGATTTCGAGATAATATTTTCGACTGGGGTGTCAAGCAAAAGCTGAAAAGTGACTTTACCTCTTACTTTTTAATGAAAGGACACGGTGGCGATAATGAAAGTATATATATTCGCCATAACACAGACCTTGCTTGCAAAATGTTGTAAAAAAAAACCTGAGCAGTAAATTGAATGCTGTACTTGTATCAAAAATAACTAATTTAGATGTAAACGTTCGCCCTGCTGCTTGTTACTGTACACAAAGCTACATTAAAGTGTGCAAATTATGGCTGTATACTCTCGGCCTTTTGCGTTTCTTTTTAACTTTGTGTTAAAAAACGGATCATAAAGTCCGAAGGGTTGGTTAATTTGAGTCGTTTTGTAACAGTAATAGCAGAAACAAGGACAAATGTAAAACTAAATACACAGCGTTATTGTCTCCAAGTTCCAACGATTGTGGTCACTGCAAGTTTGGCCTTACTCGTATATTTGAAGGCAAACATTTTCTTTTCGTTCCCATCAAAGGTTTTATTTGATTTTGCATCCTCAATAAAATGCTTTGTTTCTTCAGAATAAAATAAATTCAGGTAAATGCAGTAAGTTAAAATTTTTAGAAACCTTCTTCGCAAATTGGGGGATTTTTCATGGGATAAATCCCTTTAAATTGCGATTTTGCAAATGCAGTGAGTGCCATTTATTTATTTTTATGTCTTTTGGTAAAATACATTTAATTTTATCCAAACGCAGGTAAATGTAAATAAAATGCCTTCCTCTGTACTTCAATGCTTATTGGCTTTTACTCTGTGCTTGTCAACGCTTTCCTGCGCTGAGGTGGAAAACACACATCAGGAATTCTACACAACACAAAAGACCAATCATGCGGACATTATTTTGGTTGGTGGCGCAGGTGACCTAGCTGTAAAGTATCTATGGAAGGGACTATTCAACTTGTTTCAATCATATTCATCTAAACCAAAAAACAGTTGGACATTCTCCTTCACTGGAGCTGGAACTAAAAATCACACAGTCAGTTGGCCACAAATAAATTCAACCCTGCATCGTGTTGTGCAGTGCCCTGATACTGGTTCTTGCTTCAAATACAAGAAAGACTTCATCAACAGTGTTACATATATTAGATTAAAAACTGATTTAGACTACAAAGACTTGTGTGAAAATTATTTAAAAGGTTCATACATGGGCCGAAATGTTTGTCACAAAGACACGTCTTGCAAATACCAGCGGATTTTTTATTTATCTGTTCCACCCTTCGCATACGAAAACATAGCCAAATATATATCAACCCACTGTCGAACAGACGAGGAAAATGGAGTGCTAAAAGTGGTGTTAGAAAAACCATTTGGGCACGACCAGCAGTCAGCCATTAACATGGCCAATGCTATTTCACAAACTTTGCATGATAAAGAAGTATTCAGGTGAAAATAGTGTGTATTGGTAAATGGTAAAAATTAACATTGGTAAAAAGGTAAGGTCACTTTGACAGGATTGACCATTATCTTGGAAAGCAAGCTGTGGAGCAGATCATTTCATTTAGACGTGCCAATGAGCAGCTTGATAAAATGATGAACAGACACTTTGTTGAAAGGATTGAAATTGTCATGAAAGAAACTGTTGGAGTTAAAGGTATTTTCCAACAGTTGGCTAAAATTGAAGCTTTTCATGCTCAAAAGAAAGTACATACTTTGCAGGTAGAACATCTTTTTACGATAAGTATGGAGTTGTTTCCGATGTGATGCAAAACCATTTGTCTGAAATCCTGTACTTGCTGACAATGGATCTTCCAAAAAATCATAGCATACCAACAACTGAAGCGGTTATTAAAGGAAGATTGGAAATTTTAAAAAATATTTCTCCTCTATTTTCTTCAGACGTTTTACTTGGGCAGTATGCAGGTAAAATATATGGTAAAATGATTGCCAAATTTAAACATAATACAGCAATTTAGGTCTGCTTGTTTGGTACCAAAATAAGGTAATGGAAGTTGTATCTGCAATTTGCGAAACAAAAAGTGGTTCTTTTTTAGATTATGCTGAAGAAGTGAAGACTGAAACAAATGCAGACAGAACATCACAAATGCCAACCTATGCTGGTTTGACATCACAATATTTACATGTCAGTGCAAGCTGCTTGAATTAAATTACCTAACACTGTTGTTTTTGTTATCAAAAGCTGTCAGATTGAGAGTGGATTCAGATCGCTGGAAAAATGTGCCAATGATTCTTGTAGCAGGAAAAAAAATGGACGAAAGAGTAGGTTATGCAAGAGTGGTCTTCAAAAACACCAGGTTTTCTGCACATTCTAGTGAGGGTATGTCAATGTCAGGTTTTTCATATTTTCTTTTTTATGTTCTTTCTTAAACAAGACACAATTTTCAAGGTTGCCTACAACACAAGCAACTTATATTTCACGTTGGCCATGGGGTGCTGAATTCCCCAGCTATCCTGGTCAGCAAGCTGTTACCGATGGAACCAAATGCTGTTTCTGGAATGTGGCAGCTCACAAAAGAATTCACAAATACAAAGTATCCACATATGGACACTGATTGCTTCAAAGTTTATGTTCCAAAACTTGTCAAGGATGCCTATTCAGTGCTGATTGAACAGCTGTTTCTAGGAAGAAAAGAAAACTTTGTGACAACTGAAAGTTTGCTTGAGTCATGGAAAGTTTGGGGAAACATTAACAACATACAGAAACATAAGCAGTTGGTCATTTATAAAGGTGGTAAAGAAAATGGAAACACTTTGGACTTTTCTTTTAATGAAAGTGGACTTTTCTTTGATAGCATAGCTTACCAGACACCAACTCAGTCAAAAATAAAGTTCTTAGCACATGAAGCTGTAACTGGTTCCATTTCTGAAGTTGTATCTTTATTGGGAAAATCCATTCAAGAGTCAGCAATAAAGGCAGACATGGATGGTCATCATTTCCACATTGCCTTTTCTGGGGGTAGCACACCACTGGTGCTGTTTAATCATCTAAGGCAACTGCATGCAAATGATATTCCTTGGCATATAGTTCATATGTGGCAAGTAGATGAACGCTGTTCTCTCCAAGACTCAGTTTCAAATTTTAAAAGCCTTTGTGCCTCATTGATTAACCATATACCTGGGTTAAGGTATGAAAATATTCATCCAATGTTAACACCAAGTTACCCAAATGAGTTTTGCTGGGAAAAGAGTCCTGATTCATATGAGCATACAATGAGAAGAGTGATGGGAGAACCACCTATTTTTGACTTCGTTTTGTTAGGTGTCGGATCTGATGGACATACTGCATCACTATTTCCATATAGTACAACACTGTATGAAACAAAAAGGTTTGTTGCTGCACTAATAACTGTCCACAGTTTATTACTTTGATGTTTCTTTCAGGTACATATCCCTGACTGAGTATGCTGCTGCATCGCCAACAAAAAGAATGACTCTAACGTACAAGGCCTTGAGAGAAGCACGAAACATAGCAGTGTTGGTTCTTGGCAAATCAAAATGTGATATTATACAGACACTTCAATCCACCAACTGTGAAGACACAGAAAAGTATCCAATATGCAAGGTTTTAAATGAAAGCCAGAATTTAACTTGGTTTTTATCTGATGATGCAATGTGCAATTAAATGACTGTCATGATAATTTATTACCTCATCCATGCCTGTAAATGTGTTACTGTATTTTTACAAGAGCAGACCATGATTTTAATTTTATTTTCCCTTCGGTGAGAATCAGGAAATAAAGAAAACAATAAACAACATTGTTTCAGTGGGAGAATACCACTCAAGCAGCAGCTCATTGGACTTATTACAAATATTGTACATTTTTTCTTTGTTCATCTATCATCATTCCAGTTGCCATGACCGCCCATCATTGGAGGTGGTGGGGGTCCCCTCATGTGACCCCCCATTCTTGGAGGGGGTGGACCCCGCATTGGGCCACCCATACCAGGTGGAGGACCTCTTGGCATTCCTCCATCAAACATGGGGGGTCCTCTTGGTGGACCACCCCAATGTCCACCCATTGGTGGCCCCATGGGTGGTGGATGGGGACCTCTTTGCCCAAAGTGACCACCCATTCTTGGGCCAGGCCCTGTAGTGTAGAAAGATACATTAGAACACTAAACATGGATCTGTAGACATTTACAGAACAAGAAAAATTATGGAAGTTGGTTCATACCCATCCCCATTGGTGGTCCTGAAGGCATCATGTTGTGTGGCATGTGGCCCATATTTTGTGGTCCTCCCCAATTCTGTGATTGCATGTTTGGTGGCCCACCCATGTTTTGATTACCAGACTGGTCACGTTGATTGTGATCTCCATCATGTGGGGGACCATTAGGCAGCGGTGGCATATGTCCAAGGGGAGGAGGCATAACAGATCCCATTCCCATTGGTGGCATCATGGGTGGGACCATAGGTGGCATTCCTGGTAATGGCATTGGTGGCGGGGGCAGAACTGCAAACGCGAGAGACAGGATTAGTTTAGATGCTATTTAGTGACATGATAAGTAGGTTACCTGACATGTCCATTGACATCATATCAGGGTTCACAGGTGGCATTTCAGTAGGAGCATCAGCAAACAAGGTATGTGGTCTGTCAGCTTGTGACAGAGGATTTTGAACAGCCAGTAAACGTTCTACAAAAAG